>CAIGRT010157775.1:0-20913 GCA_903798405.1 Fraxinus platypoda
AATTTCTTGGTGGAAAATTATACCAATCAAACACACTTGAAATCATTTTCCCTACAAAACATTTTCTAGGCAAATCTTTTCCCTGTAAAACATTTTCTTTCTACCCATTTTCCACCCTTGCAATCAAACGGACCCTTATGGTTCAACCTCAATGTTTGGATCTTCAATATAAATTCTTATCGTAAATCCTGCAATTAAAACCAAATTAATATCCCCGCGCAAGCTTACAAATATTAACGAGTGCTCAATTGGACTTCTCCAACAAACTGCTTGTTTTCATCATTCTTCCCATCGTCGCTTATGCAATACTCACCAAGATCAATAGTAAAATAGTAAAACTATCAATCAGTAGCAATACAGAATTTATCGATAAACCCATATATACAACTTCTTGATTTAGTTTTTTCTTTAAGAAGATTTTGTTAGTTGTACAACATTTGTGTACAACTTGGATGACATTTGAATACTTGACAAAATCGAGGTTATCGATTATTTTGGATGTTGGAGAAATCGATTGTAAAATTGTGTGTCAAATGATGCAATGTAAAACGAAATGTCAACTAAAATGTACGTGTAGCAAAACTCTTTAATTAGAGGTCTCGACTTTCTAACGAAATTTTCAAAGAAAAATGTCTGTTAAAGGAATGGTATAACCCTCAAAAGAATGAACACATCTTTATCGTCAAAACTGAAAAGTCTTATTAAATTTTAAAGAAACGACCGCTACAAGATGAGTCAACGAACATATATTAACGAGTTTGGCCGATTCACATATACTTGCTCTAATAACTATTTTTAGTAGGCTAGCGAAAAATTAAAATATGATGAGTTATAAAAATTACTAATATTAAGGGCGTGTTCGGTAGAGATTAAAATCGGATTAAAATTGAAAAATTAGCTGTTATTATTGACTTTTATTAGACGAGTGGACCCAATAACGACTATATTTTCAATTTTAATTGGATTTTAAGTTTATTGAAACATGCTCTAATATACGAGAGGTTGGACTATGAAGAACTTCTGAGTTGACTTTCCGACCTCAGGATGGGGAGGCCCCGTGGTTGAGCCACTTTTCACTAGGGGATGCTTCTAAAGCTTAAGGTCAAGTTCGAGGTTATAGATTTTAACCTTATTAGATTAATTTTTTGACAAAAAAAATATTAATATGCGACTGAATGACCAGATATTAAAGTTGACGAGGAAAATGTATTTTGATAAAATGACGTAATAACCATATTGCATGACTCAGTGACCACGTAACACAAATTTCATTTTGACAAAAGAAGTGGAAAGTTAGAAATTTTTTAAAGGGAACGTTGTATAACTACAAATTTTTCAAAATACAGGTTCAAAAATAACAGATTAGTGATTTATTTTTATTTTTTTTTCAAAAATCGAATGGTCACACCAACCTAGGACAAAAAATTGTGACCTCTAATTTAATTAATAATATTACGATCATGGTAACGCACAATTTATGATTGCAATCAAATATTAGACACAAATTACACAAGTTACAGACACAAAAACACAATCTGTGAGTTACAATTACATATTTAATCGTAAATTACACATTTTATTTTGTCACAAATTATTCAATTAGTTGGTTACGATTGCTCTTCAACTCACCCACCTCATCTCACTCCACCACTATTGACACCATCCAAAATTGTCGTTGCCACCTCAAATCCACTACATCCACCTTGAATCCACCACCTTCACCTTTAATACACCTCAAATCACCACCAAATTGATAAATCATTGATGAGAATCAGAAATGCAGCATCGACATAGAAAGCACAAATGCAACACAACTAAAAGCAGATTTTGATCCAATTGATAAAGACCCATGGTTGGAGTAGTGATGGAATGAGGTGGCGACGCCATGGGTATAGTTCCACGATGGTGGGTCCCATCGATGACGATCGAATTCAATTTTTTAGTTCGTAACTCCGAATTTTTTTTTGATGGATTTTTGACCCCACATGATGTTGTGGAGCCAATTGATGGTGGGAGATATATTTGGGAGGAGATTTCGCTTGCGATAGGTGGTGGTTGGCGATGCCGATTGTACGCTGTTGTGGGATGAACATGGGGTTAGTGTTAGAAGTGAAAACGAGGATGGTAATGAGTGTGTAATGAGATGAGGGTGGAGGTTGTACGCTGTTGTGTGTAATTATGCTAATTGTACCCTTTGGGGTACACTCTGAGGGGAAGGTAAATCAAAGTGTACCCCAAATGATACAAATATCATAATTCCTGAAACGAGGACTTGAAAAAACAGGTACATGTAATTTTCTCAATTTTAAATGTAACAAATACCCTCGAGCTTAAAAGGAAAGCAAAAAAAAAAAAAAAAAAGCTTTCGTCTCCCCAAACACGCTTATAGGGCATTTACGTGAGCTATACAAACAAACACAGACACAGCCCAACAATCTCCGACCCGAAGTCCCGCCGTGCGTTCATTCAATTACTCTATCCTCTATTATTTGCATTTTGATCAATCAAAGAGAGAAAATGAGTGGTGCAGGAAAGAAGATTGCAGATGTAGCATTCAAGGCTGGAAAGACGATTAATTGGGAAGGGATGGCGAAGCTTCTCGTTTCCGATGAGGCCCGCAAGGAGTTTGCCACCCTCCGCCGCGCCTTCGATGAAGTCAACACCCAGCTGCAGACCAAATTCAGCCAGGTCCCAACTCTCTTTCCTCTTCCCTTATGTACGTCTTAAGTTAATTTCGTGTTGTTGTATTGATGGACCATTTGGGGTTTTTCCATCTGAGTATGATACAGATCTGGGGGATTTGTAGCTTTTCGTGGATTTTGTTTGATGCATTGAGCAATTTATAATTTTTTGCATTTTCGTATTCGTTTCAATGATTGCAACGATGTTTGGCTGAGTTGTATATGAAATGACTGGAAGTAGATGTTTATTTGTCAAGGGATTGAGTTTTACCCTTTTTTTTTAAAAAAAAACTTTCTTTTGGGGTAATTTGAATTTACGTTCTTATATTTGTCTCCCTAGCTTTTCATGGTCCAAATGGACCCTGTACAACTTCGTAGTTTCAAATTTGAATTAGAATATGAAAAATTGACGAAGTGAAAGGTATTGCAAGGCGAGGCAAGAGACTCCAGGTTGTTGAGGCTTACAAAACCTATAAAATACCTCAAAAGAATATAAAAATAGGAAAAATTGTTCTTAATAAACTATAGACATCTTAAAAAATTCGCCTTCTTCAGCTTGCTTTTATATCTTCCCTTTCCCTTTCGTTTCCCTTCCCCGTAAAGGAAACACAGGTTATAGAAATTTTGAGATTAAACCATAAGGCTAAAGCAATAATAAAATACACAGAAGATGCAAGATAAATGGATTAATATGTTAGTTGCTCCGAGGTGTAAGCCTTACAAATGGCGTTTAAGGCATGAACTTTGAGGCTTTCAATGAAAGCTTCACTTCGGGTGTTAAGTGGATTGAGCCAAGCTGCTCGGCTTGTCCATTGTCGGCCTTGGCTTAGCCCACCTAGTGAGCCAGCTCATGCTTGCAAATGGTGCGAGCCGAGCTGGCACACATTTTTTTTTATTTTCTATTAAAAATTCATTATTTTCTCTCCTCCTAAACGAGAATGCAAGTGGGCGAGTGTTTCTCACGGAAAAACCCAGCTTGGCTTGCTCCATGACTTGTCTCTAGGCCGGGTTTGGCCGGTGAGCAACTCACCCCACTTGACATTCTAGCCTCACTCGAGACTGTAATCAAGGCATCAGTTTTAAACAGCTCTTTTAAACAATGGTCCAAAGCCAGGACTTGGCATGTAATTTTTCCGGATGAATTGCGGCACACAGAAGCAATCCGATTACATGTCAAAACTTGAAATTGTTAACAGGGATGGGCTTGGGAAATGAAGAAGAAATTTAGTGAATTGCGGCACACAGAAGCAATCCGATTACATGTCAAAACTTGAAATTGTTAACAGGGATGGGCTTGGGAAATGTAGAAGAAATTTAGTGAGATGGTTCTGATGGATATTTATTATTAACAATGTAGTATCATGCGAAACATTCTAAGCCCCAGAGGAAAGAGTCACGTGTGGTCAATGTTTTCTTTATTTGTCTAAATAGCTAAGTCCCTGTTTTGAGTTACATCCTTTAAAAACTCATTTTTTCCCGAACTCATTTTTAACCACACTTTCTTCCAATAAAATAGTTTTACATGGAAACCCCAAACATTTTCCTACTATTTAACTACGCATTCTCTAAAAAATATAATTACAAAATCTAATTTCTCAAACAAAACCTAAATTGTACATAATACCTGCTATCAGCTTAACTAAAAGGGTTTCATCCCACAGTATGTTTTCGTATATTGATAATCCAATTTAAGTGACTTATATTTTCGAACATGCATGTCTTGGCAATGGTTTCTAAACTGCAACGGTGCCAAATTCTTCTGTCTTTTTTTGAAAGACCTGTAGAACGGATGCTCATAAGATTGGATTTCTTCAATTGAACTTTAGTTTCTTAAATCTTGCAGGAACCAGAACCCATTGACTGGGAGTATTACAGAAAAGGGATTGGCTCTCGCTTGGTTGATATATATAAGCAAGCATATGATGGTATGTGCCATATGTTGCTTTTGGTTTTTTATTTTGCCTAGCAAATCTCTTCCTGGACAGCAATGAACGTCCTTGCTGCAAGACTATTTTTTTCATGTGATGTTCTCTCACAGTCTCACTTCAATGTTAGAAATAATATTTCAAATCCCTTTAGGTCTAGGTCCACATACTGAGCTGGTTGTATACACTGAGAGATAACATTGTGGATGGTTATTTTAATCTTTGGCTAATGTTCAAATATTTGATTTTTGTTTCTTAGATTAAGATGGTATTTGATAACAAAATTCAGCAAAATATTTTAAGTGCTTATTTTATTTAGCATGTTTAATAAGATTTAAATGGTATCACTTAAAACTACGGTGCTCATTTAATCCAATCTGTACTAGACAATTCAACATTCACTAACAGCTTGCGGCCTTGCAACATTCATTTTATTTTATTTTGTCAAACACCCTCTATATAGTACCATCACTGATATGCATGTAGAATTTGTACACAATAAACTTAGCTGGGCAAAAGATGCCAACACGTGTATATATATATATATATATAAAGCTGAATTCATGGTATTGTCTATTTGATAATTCTTAAGCATGGCATGGCTTTTGAGAACCCTAAATCTACTTTTGAGATCCCGAAGCTGCTTTAGACATGTTTGGTTAATTTTATGAAAATATTTCTTCTAGTTTGAAATTTTTTTAGAGGAAGCTATAAAGCACTTCCGGAATAGAAAATTAATTTCTTCTAAGGTAGCTTCTTTAGGAAGCTCTTCTACGGGAAGTAAAAACACAAGTCATGCCAAATGGGCCCATAATTTGTTGCTAGGTAGGTTCATGACTGCAAGTAAAAATACTCTCTTGATTGCAAAAACTAATTCCAGCATGAAGGATGAGTTATTTTATCCATGCAGATTAGTTTTTCTACTTAAGAAATATGATTCAGTAGGCATGTTCTAATATCTGATCAGGGTTTCATTTAAAGCCTATATTTAAGTGCATTTTTCAATGGATTGTTGAGTGCTGTTACGACTTCTCCAGTGTTTAAAAATTGGCTGTAAAATATGACTGGTTATCAAGAAGCACTTTGTTTGAATTTCCTAATGCATGTGCATGCGTTGTGGTAGTTAAGTAGCAAACTGATTTTCAGATAGGGAGCATTAGACCTCGGCTTCCCGACCCTTACATGCTAGAGCATCTAGGTCCCCAAGCTACGAAATTGAGTACATGGGTTCCCACTCTTTACTTTGTGCTCCTTATTTGTCCTCAATATACAGGAATAATTCATTTGACCGTTTAAAAAGTTGTAATCGGTGTCCAGTAATATAGTAAAGTCAAACAAGTTAATTCAGTTGCGTTAACCTTATTATTAAATAAAAGGAAAAAGAAAGCCCCACCTTCGGCCCAATGGCCACTACCACAGTGGTGACCACCGACGATCACCAAAACAGTGGCAACCACTTATTGTTGCCAACTCTTGTCATTGACAGCAACACCTAAAATCACAAATGTAGCATAATTAACGAACACCCAATCTATACATAAGACCGGAGTTTTACATGAAGCTGGTGTGAATTGTATTCTAACGCTTCAAAGGCTGTACAACCCATTTTTGAACTCTAGTCAGCAGATTTAAAGAAACCCAACAAAACTTGACACGTAAATTTATATCAGCAATCGAATCCATAAAATTGAATGAATATAGGGAGGTTCTTGATACCATTACCAGATTACCACCTGTAATCCTAAATGTGTACATATGTATCAGATATGGAGACCACTGGTTATCCATTTATAGCTAAACTAATGATGATGGATGCAGTCGAATAATAACTAGAATTGTAGAAGAAGAGAAGAGAAAGGGGAAGAGAAGGAAGAAAGGGGAGAAGAGGAGAGAAAAGTGGGAAAGGAAAGAGAGATTAAAACAGGGAACTGAAAGTGTTTTCAGTTTGTTCTGGGACACAATGAAATATCCAGCATTTCTGAGATAAATTTTACCATGCGATACATTTTTTTTTTAGTCAACTTGGACCTTGACAAAATCTGCATGCTTGTATTGATAGTTTGTCCTCAACTTTTCTTTTAAAAACTAGCGTTTTAGATGACATCATTAAGTAGAAGCCCCAAAACAGCCTCATATTCAAGATAATCTTTTCGTGTTATTGCATGATTGCATCACCTTTATTTTTGAATGGTCAACTTTGTTTGACGATAGTTGGTAGTGCAAGTAGTAAAAATTGGAATTTATATCAATAATACTGTAGTTCATTTTAGAAAATTGGGCTCAATCAAGATTATGAAGCTGCTTAGAAAAACCTTATCCGTTAACACAGCTCCCTAGCTACGAGTTATAATTGAGAACAATAATGTGCTTGAGGAGATGATCCAGGGAAATTTCTATATTAATTTTTTGAATTTGAGAACTCCTCCTCAGAATCTCCTTTTATCTTTGGATCATGATATATCAAATTTTAGAATTTGAGAACAACTCATCAGAACCTCTAGTTTAGCTTCCAACCAAAACATGATAAAATCATGTATTTTTTTGTTTACGAGAAGGTATCTTGGTCCTAATTAAGTGACCTTGACCTCTAGTTTATTCACCTTGTAATGATTCCATTATGGACAATGGAGAATGTTTAAGAAAGACAATTTCTCTGGAATTGAAATGGTCTATTTTTGTCGAAAATGAAGTGTCAAATGTCTAATATACCTATATTAACCAAGGTTTTACTTGACCTGCAACGTGCACATGTCTGTTTCTATCTATACACACACACGCGCGTTAGGGAGCAGAAGTGACCATATCACACACTAAATTTGTGAACATGCTTCATTTATTGAGCATGGGGAGTTGTTATCAGAAACGATAAGGCTGAGAAAGTAGTCGCGAGGTGTGGCAAAAAGCCTGAGAAGCTAGAGTGAAGGTAGGAACAACTTTCCAGGGGCAACTTCGGGTTATCAATAGTTCAGCAATTAATTGTCTCTCATAAGAAATTTTACAAGTTAATTTTGTTGGTCAAACTCTTATATTCCTGTTTAGATTTTCCAGCTTCTAGATAATTTTCTGCACTGTTTGGAGCCTGATTGCACTTCTTCTCTGTTTGACTTTTTGGCTTCAAGTGGTGCATCTGATCAATCATATTTTGCTTTGCAGAGGTTAAAATCCCACAATACGTTGACAATGTCACTCCTCAGTACAAGCCCAAGTTTGATGCGCTGGTGAGAAGAATTAGGAATATAATCTATAATTACAGCTTTGGACAAATATGTTCAATGCTAGGGAAATTTATATCTTTCTCCTCTTTCAGTGCCCAATGGACAAATAAATTCATTTGGGGTACATGAATTTGTTGACAACTGTCTGGGGAAGTGGTAAATTTTAGATGTTATGTTATTATACTTGCTGGGATATTATCTAAACAAGCATCTTGAGAAACTCAAGGCAAACAATATTTTTTCAAAATTGAAAACAAATTAAGAATGCAAGTATTTGTCAAGTTGCATTTTGAAGGATTCTGAAATACTAAACATGATTCTTGGAAGAACATTTAGCCTCCGTTTGGTACACATTAAAATTTCATTCTCATTCTTCTACTCATTTTTAACCACACATTCTTCAATAAAATAATATTTTCCATCACATCAATAACTTTTCCTTCTTTTTCAACCACACATTCTCCATGGACCCCACTTGATGTGAAAGAAAAATGGCTCCCAAACGGAGCCTTAGAATTGCTCTTGAAGGAACTACATTCTTTCTTTTTCTCCCCAGATCACTTCATGATCACAATCTTCAAAGAAGTACATTATATCAAAACAGTTTTGAGGAGGAATTCATCCCTCGATACATATATACAGAAATGGGTGGGGATTGTCAGGGTAATAGTAGACAATCAGCATACACTGCAGATCAACCTTACCCTCATAAACTAGTGACAAGTGAAGATACCCTGACATGTGCGCAGTTGCATTACTTATTTGCAACTCTCTATTCTTCTGAAATTTTAGGAGAATCTTCTATTAATGTTTCTTGTCTTGAGTTTCAGTTGGTAGAGCTTAAAGAGGCTGAGCAGAAGTCACTTAAGGAGTCTGAAAGATTAGAAAAAGAAATTGCAGATGTCCAAGAGTTGAAGGTGAAGCATACACATTTTTTGGAAGTATAAATTCCCACCCCACCCCATCCCATCTTTCTCTCTGGATTTTTCATTCGATTTTGGTGCAACAGATGAAGCTTAGTACGATGACAGCTGATGAATACTTTGCGAAGCATCCTGAACTGAAGAAGAAGTTTGATGATGAAATCCGAAATGATTATTGGGGCTATTAGTTTGAGCTTCTCATCTTGCAGGTGAACATCCTCTTCGAGTTCAACTGCGTTTGAGGAATAAAAGAGAAGACGTAATTTGTTTTGTTGGGTTGTTTCTTGGGTACTCTGAAGATTTGAACTGCAATACGTTATTGCATAATGTCCAAATGCACCCTCACAGTTGAGGATTAAAATGTGTTCAAATATGAAGATTGTCTCAGGAGCAGTTTTTTTTTTTTTTTTTGGGGCTGAACTTCTACAGAATTTCACCTCTTCATGCAAATCAATGAGAATAATCTCTGGAGTGAAATTACTCTTTGTGAAACTTGTATTTGACCATTCTCCAGCTCCTTGTCTCCACAAAAGACGATATTGATTGGGCCTTTAGGGGCAATGCACTTATTTATTGAGATAATTTTGTGAAGGTCTACGAAAATGGTTCTTAAAAACTTCGAGTTTGTTTCACTTGATTTTTTTTTTTTTTTTTACTACATCATGAAATAGAAAAAGAACAATTCAATATTTTTTTTTTTTTTTTGAAATTTACTACCAATATAAAGTTGATAGCCCTTTATACATTTTATTTTCAGAAATTATATTTGCTGTCGCTTCCCTACCTATAACCTACTCTGCCCTTCCATCCCCTCGTGTATTTCGACCCTCCTTGCCATCCCCCATAATCTGAATCAGAACATGTGCACATTTTAATTATAGTTGGATGGGGTTGATTGTGATTCTTTGTAATTGACTTCGTGTTGAATACAAATTTAAATCTTTTTAATTCATTTCTAATGTTTTGCATGATACTATTGTGGCTTGATTGACGAAAATTAACACGTGTTTTGCATTAATCAACTTGCAATCAACGAGTTGTGATTTTTGCTACCAGTAATGCCCCTCAGTAGTGCAGTGAAAGGGGAATGACACAGGAAGGGAGAAGTACAGTGGGTGCGACGCACCACTGAGGGGAGGATGGATGGATGGAGGTGGTCGGGTTTCTGTAGATGGACGGGGGATCTAGGCGGTTGGGAGTAAGGCGGCGGGGAGAAGATGGGGAAGAAGGAGCATCCATTTAAAGCGTTAAAGAGGATGAAAATGACACTTTGTTTACAGGATTTGCCATTTCTCACTTTGACTAGTAAAGATTACTGTCTTTCAAAAACTCATAAATTAGTATTGTTTGACACGATTTTTCAAAGAGCTTTACGATGAATTTACCTTAGTGTTTGAAAATTAATTTTTGAANAAATTAATTTTTGAAAGAGTTTTTTTTTCTCTTAGAAGAGATTTTAGCTTTCCTTCACATTAGATCATTTTCTTCGAACAACTCTTTTAACTAGAAGAAATACTTTTATAAAGTCAATCGAGTGAATTTAAAAATAACTTTTGAATCTTAAAAATTCTTTTTGACTTCTCAAAAGTCGTGACAAACAAGCCTTTAACATCCTTACATTTTTTAGACTTTTTATTTTAAAAAGTATCTAGTCATAATAGAGAGCATTTTTTTAAATTTAAAGAGAATTTTTTTATACACTTCAATAAACTCTTTATTTTTTGTCCTTTATTATTATTATTTTATTTTTCAACAATCATTTATTTATTTTTCTTTTTCTTTTAATTTATATATACAATTTAGATATCCATAGCTAAAATATTCAATATAAAACGAACAATTTAAGTAGTTGAATATTAAACCTTGTAGTTTCATTAAAGGCAATTTTGATAAAATATAAATTGAGAGTTAATTTGACTTTATTTTAAAAAGTTAAAATAAAAGAATTTTTTAAAGCATAATTAAAATTATATTTTTAAAATAAAGAGCATCTCATTTTTAAAGATATTCTTGAATATATTATTAAAGTTAACTAAATATGTTTTAAATTATTTTTAGATTATTTAAATAAGTATGATTTATCATTCGTTCTGCATTTTCAACAGTATTTATTATGTATAACTAAGAATATAACGAGAATTCAAAATTGTATGTAATTTTATGAATAATGCAAGTAAATTCACAATTAAAGAAAAAAATCCTAAATAATAGTAAATGATGGTGAATAAAAGTTTGACATTTTCTTCGATAAAATCGTTGTAGTCTGCATTTTGTTCATTTATGATTTTTTGTGTATATATTTTATAAGCAGTGATTTTTTTATTTTGCGAATATACGCTTAAAAAGTAAGAAAATATTATAAATTTCTGTGCAAAAATTATTTTAATTGAAAAACATTTGATCGAAAATGATTTTAGAGAAATATAAATTTCAGAAAATAGAGTTCAAATATGAGCTTAATTTAATACAGAAATAATTATATTAATTTTACTATCAACTGACATAATTTGTGTCATACTCTCGAGTTAACACATTTTCTGGAGATACAAAAGTGCAGAAAAGAGCCGATCGATAGAGACTGTGGCCTGCTTACAGCGCACTCGCATTAATAAGCCTCTATAAAAGTATATCGTTTGAATCCAAATCCTGCAGCTCGTAATCAGTCAAAAATCCAGCAGAGTAGCAGGAAAGTTGATTCTACGGTAGCAGAAGAAGTAGTAATCGAAAAGAATGTCAGTGCAGGAATATCTGGACAAGCACATGCTTTCTCGGAAAATAGAGGACGCCGTGAATGCGGCGGTTAGGGCTAAGACGCCGGATCCAGTTCTATTTATCTCCAATCACATGAGAAAAGCTGTATCGTCTGCAATTACCAAGGTCAAAGCCAGGCAAATTCTCGATAGCAGAGGAATTCCCACTGTTGAAGTTGATTTGTTCACCAACAAAGGGATCTTCCGCGGTGCTGCCCCCAGCGGTGCCTCTTCTGGAATGTACAAGTTTTTGTCCTTTTTTTTTAACGAGAATTGGCCTATTTTTTGTTGTAATTAATTGTTAGAATTTGGTGTACTGTTAATTGATGAGAAGTAGGGAGCTGGTAGTTAAATTACTGGACACTAAAATAAGAAGAGGAATTTGGAGTCTATTGTTTTATGTATATTTTTTCCGGAACGTAGAAATTTGAATATAATTATTTTTTTGTTGTAAACATCTATGATTATAAAATGCATAATCATCATCATCTGGTGAAAGACACAAAAGTTTGTTGGCATAGCTTCTATTGAACCCCATGGATTAAATATCATATGATAGTTTCAATTTCAATTTCAATTGCATAAATATTAAAGACAGTCATGGGAATCAAGTCCTTAATTGGTAGTCCAAAACTGAAATTACAGCTTCAGATTTGAAGTAATCCAAATTTTCTCTTCTCAAACATAGAATGAGATTTTTGAGAAATGCTATAAGTATTTTGATCCTTGACCTGTCTGCTGTGTTCAATAGGTGTTATTGTGCCTTTTTCTGGAGTGGATATTGTTATTTTCACGGGAAACTCTTAGAACTATAATTTTTCTTCATTGATTCAAAAACCGTATTATTTGGCGGCTAGCAAATGCTTTTAATTGACTTTCTTGGTGCATGTTTGAGCTATTAGTGCTACATAGAAAATAATCACCTTGAACCTATAGCAGCTTGTTGATTTTAATCACGACAATGAGTTCTTTTATCACTGACTTTCTAGAGCAATGTGAGATCAGGGAATGATTTAGTTCACATTAAAATCATTTCATTCGCAGGACTACATTGCATAGTTACTGTTTCACATAAGGCTTTTCCAGTATTCTGCCATTGTACCAGTTTTCTTACACAAGCCAAACATTTTGTCAAATGCTAGATCTTGAAGTGTAGGCAGAGGGGTAACTTCATTAATTGTTTTTTTTACCCAGGTATGAGGCTATTGAATTGCGAGATGGAGACAAGGGAACATATCTTGGAAATGGTGTGAGTAGGGCTGTCAAGAATATCAATGAGAAAATATCTGAAGCTTTAATCGGTATGGATCCAACTCTCCAAGCTCAAATTGATCAAGTCATGATTGACTTGGACAAGACAGAGAAGAAGGTAGCTTATTGTTCTTCGATTGAATTATCCAGTTGTTCTGCCGGTGCCTGTGTTAGCATTCATTTCACTACATGAAATCTATCTTTGTATAAATGACATCAAATATTAAATAGATTGGATTTTCTATATTCATTTCTAGTCTACCATTTACAGGGTGAACTTGGGGTAAATGCAATTTTAGCAGTCTCAATTGCCGCTTGCAAAGCTGGAGCAGCTGAAAAAGAGGTATGCCCACCTTGAATCTTAATTATGCGACTTTGATAGACATTAAAAAATTATCTTAAATCTGAGTGAAAGTTCATCTCCAGGTTCCACTCTACAAACACATTGCTGATCTAGCAGGCAGAACCAATTTTAATCTTCCTATTCCTGCCTTCACTCTCATCAATGGTGGGAAATATGCTGGGAACAGTCTGGCAATTCGGGTAAGGTGCATTTGGATTAACGTTTCCCGTTGCACTTGCTGTTTAGTTTGAAGTAGTTTATCTCATATTAATCAAACAACCAGATAGGTGATCCTTGTGAATGAATTTGTTCTCACAAGTTATTCAGTGGTGATCGTTCCATTGTTTTTGAACGGTTTTATACATTCAAAATAGATTATCAGTCCTGTTTATTAGTCGATGGTCAAAAATGGCAACTAGATAACCCTAAGCTCATAAGTATGGAATGACCAGATATCCTGACAGGATATTTCCAGAAAAGGAAATTACCAACTAAGCAAAAGCTCTTACAATAACCTGTTATATTAATCACCATTAAATATTATCTTAATAAATACTGGCTCTGATCTCACTTTTCTCTCAGATTATTTTGAACCAATTACCAAAAATGGCTTATATAGATTATTTCAGCAAAAGTCCGTCCAACCATTGGACTTTAGGAAGTGGTTTTCTCATTTTTCTAGCGTCCCAGACGAGTACTGGCTGAAATTCTAACTCTTGTAAAGGATTGTAATCCCACCATTTTCCCATCTCCAAAACTTTGGTTAGGCAATTACTTGTTTATTTTATTAGATTATTAATAAATTAATAGAAAAGCATATGATATACCATCTAATAGTCTTGTGATAACTGATAATGAACTTTTATGTCTTTAGTCACAAATAAGTTATTAGCATTTTGAAATCTAATATTTGAAACTATGCCAAACAGCATAACATCAGTATCACATATTACCTTGTTGATAATCAATTCTGAGACTCTACTATAATAATCTCAACAAAATGTAGTGGGGTAATGAAACATAAATAAGTTGACAGAAACTCTCTCATTTGATGCTAATGTGCACATTGTTTAGTTAACATATTGCTAGAAGAAAACCAGTCTTTATTAAGTAGAAAAAGAGTGTCTTTCGTGGAGTGTTACTCTTGTCTCTCTCTCTTTCCTTGATCGAGTTCATATTTATGTATATACTCTAGACTTATACTAGGCAGAATCGAAATGCTGTGGGTAATTTTTTTGATTTTGTCCTTCTATCCCACATATATTCCCTACACTTTTACCCAGTCGTATTCTTTGCAGTTTGCTTCTTCAATTTTTTTATTATCTTTACTCTTTTTTTTTTTCTTTCCTCTGATCTTCAGTGTTGTTTATAGTGATATATTTAATATAACTGACAGTCGCCCCTAAAATGATATCAGGAAATTACGATTCTCCCTGTTGGAGCAAGAAAATTTGAGGAGGCATTGCAAATGGGTGCAGAAACTTTTCATCATTTAAAGGTGACTTCATCGAACCTGGAGGGGGCAACTGCAAAAGAGTTTTTACCTGTTTTTATCGCTTTATATCCACTCAATTGCCGATTTTAATAGAGTTCATTGCATTCATGTTTATATAAAACTATAAATGACCGTTTCTACAGTTTATCACTTTAGTTCTTGGGAAGCATAAATTTAATCTTTTCTGTGACTCTGTCAATCAAGATTATGGAAAAGAAATCTGGTCATAATTATGGCAGCATTTCTAGCATGTATCTCACCCATTGCTTTTATGCGTAATGCAAAAAATTTTCGTGATGAGACCTTGAGAAATAATGCTCTCTTTTCTCTTTGGCTGACCATGGTGGTGCACGTTTTGACATGTTTTAGAAAGACACCTTTTTGAGAGTTTTTCATATTTAAGTCATATTTCATGGTTTGCTGCTTTAATTTGTCACATCTTGAAATTGTTGGATGAATCTTTGACTGAATAATGTTGTTCTGTCTTTTAGTCCCATATGTTAACTTGTGTATTTCCATCTTTGCTTGTACGAAGGCAGGCTGTAATTACAGAAAAATATGGTGCACATGAATGTAATGTTGGGGAAGATGGTGGTTATGCTCCAAATATTTCCAGGCAAGTTTTTCTTCATTTGGTTTCTTCTGTCGAACCAAATTGGTGGTCCTGATTTTCAGCATCTGCAGCTTTAAAGAAGGTTTAGATCTTGTGAAGGAGGCCATTGGCAGAACAGGCTATAATGACAAAATAAAGATAGCAATTAATTTTGCTGCTACTGAGTTTTGCATAGGTGATGTACTTCATCCTTGGACGTGTGACACCCTTCTTATAAAACAGAAAATCTGTATGTTTTTCTAGTATCATGAGTTAAGAAACACTGGGAAAGTTTCAGAATCCCAATTATAAGTTTTCGTTCTCTAGAAAAACTCTTAAAAGTTTATGCTTGTCTAATACTCCAAAACAGTTCTGTTACCATGAAACCAGGCCTGCCTTTTGGTTATAATTACTCTGAAAATGATTACTAGTTCTAAAATATTATTATTATTATTAATAAAACACTAAGTGCTTGTTTGAGCCTCATTTTTTCAAAGCTCATTTTCAACACAAATTCTCCCATAAAATAATTATATACGTATTTAAAAAACTTTTCTTTATTTTTTAATCACATATTCTCCAAAAAATCACTATTCCATAATACATTTTACCCCAAAAATGGGGATCAAACAGGGGCTAAAACTCTTCCATACCATGTTGGTTAATGCTAAAACTCTTTCATATCATGTCAGTTCATGCTTCTATGATGTTAACTTTCTTGATTCACAATTCAGGCATTGAAATGGAATTGTGATGTATGTTTGATTGTCTTATTTTCCCCCATCTAAAGTCGATAGCATATTCATTGATTTTCTGAAATTTAGGAATTTGTGATAAGGTTTCCACAGGATTTTCTGAAAAAATATATATCATGGAGTTACGATACCATGATTAAGTTTCAATTATGCCATCCGGTTTCTCATTGTCTTCATGCCTATCCAGGACATGACTTGAGAATGTGAATGACTAATTAATTAGATGGAATGAGTTCGAGAAATGAAATAAAGGCTCTTCAGGGAGCTTTATTGTTGCAGTGAAGCTTGCTATCTTGTACACGTGTGAGCAATCATTACATACATCAATGGAGCTGTTTCCACCTTAAATATCATTCTCTGACTTCTCGATTTTAGAACAAAAAGCTGCCTCAAAGTGTCAGCTTCAATGCCACAAAGGATCATGTTAGGCTGAATCTTGATCAGCATTAATAACAATCTGAAATCCCATGCAAGAGATGGTGATAGAGACATGATAGCAATGGAGACTAGGCATTTTCTGAAGTTGATAAGGTCACTGGTGCTTTAGTCCAATCAACAATGTTTTTTGACCATGTGGATAATTAAACATAGGACAGTGATATTAAAAGATTTTTCTTTTCTTTTTTATAAACTTCAGGCATTTTGGATCTATAGATAAATAAAACTACTTGGCTGGGTTTTACTGCATTTATGTATATTTTCTGTGTTTTTCTTTACTTATGAATTGGTTGTAGTCAATTCAAGTTGTAACCTCGGTGTACCCAACATATACTTCCAGTTGATATTTCTTTATTATTCTTTGAAGTGTAGAGGGATTGCCTGTTGCCTTGAAAAGTGTTCCTATTAAAGGGTGTCTTTGTTTCCAGCTGGGTCACTTGCCATTGTCCTACCCGTTTGAAGCTATCATATTATTCGTCCAACTTTAAGTGTCTGAATTTATCTTATCTCTTGTATCTTCAATTTATTAGCTTCTCATTTGTTCTAGAGGAACTGATTGTTTTGTTCGCTTATTTAGGTACTAAGTATGATTTGGATCATAAATCTCCAAATAAATCAGGTCAAAATTTCAAGTCAGGAGAAGATATGATTGATATGTACAAAGAACTCTGCGAAGGTATCTTAATTGCTAATTACATTTCTTTGACAAGTTTTTCCCCCGGTCCTTGAGTGCAAAAAGCTGCAGGCCTGAAAAAATTGATTTTTTTTTTCTATTCCAATTATTCATTACTCTTCCCCCAATATTTGGGACTCTGGCAGAATACCCTGTTGTGTCAATTGAAGATCCATTTGATAAGGAGGATTGGGAACATGTCAAGTATTTTTCTGGTCTTGGAATATGCCAGGTTTGCCTGTCACTCTTATTGACGACTTTTTACTTGCGACTTCCACCTCAGAATGACCACCAGATGAGGCTTGGAGGGAATAGCTATCTCCAACTCCTGTTCAAAAATAACTTCTAATTAGAATTAACTCTCAGGAACTTTGAGCTCTCTGCTCAAAACAAAGTGAAAGAGAAGTGTGGTAGGATGGATTTTTCTTCATTCAATAACTCTGATAAGGAAAAACAAAATATCAACAGTACTTGAAAGATGCTAATGTAAATGGACTTGTCCATGTCTTGCACTTGATGTATTGAGTTTAAATTTTTTAGTGAAAAAAATGTTCAGGTTTGGGTGATGAATGACCTCAAGAAGTAGAGAGACAATAAAAAATCAGCCAATTGACCACCCTTCCCCCTTCAAAAACATACTCAGGCATATATGTCATAGAAATCCTGCCCTGTTAACTTTTTAGGATGCTTCTGATTGCAGGTTGTGGGAGATGACTTGTTGATGTCAAATCCAAAACGAATACATAGAGCTGTGCAGGAGGCAGCTTGCAATGCACTTAATCTAAAGGTACCTTATGTGTACCTGAACTGTAGGCTGGCAAGTTAAATTCTGATGGAGGGTAGTGGATTCATTTTTACTGCATTCTGTTAATTCCATCTGTATTTCTATGTAATGATAACAAGTGAAACAGAAAATAATGTAGGGCATTCTGCTAATGACTTATTTAATTTTGTTTGTTCCATTTGTTCTTTAAGCTGGATTTAAGGTTTTGACTACTGAATTCAATATTTTTATAGCATTCACGCTTTGGTGCACCAAAAATAAATGTCCATGTAAGCAGCATTTTGGAGTAACTGTACAAAATACCACTGACCTACAGTGGAAATAAAAAACCTGAAAAGCATTTCTTTCGCTATGATGGAGACAGATGTCTCACTCCTTGAGCACCTTTGTTTGCTAATTCAATTGCAACGTGACTAGTTTTTTCACTTCTGCTTATAGCATAGGGTGAAAACAAATAAATTTATAATGTACTTGAATTTATATTATTGCTTAAATTTGCACGTGCTGTTGGTTTTCTGTTTTCTTCTTCAAGCCATGATCTGTACTCCTTGTTGCAACTAGTGTAGACTAATTTTTTTAAGAGTCGCAACTGACTGGTTGCTATACATTTTCTACAAGTTTTATGACAATTTCAGCGTGCCATTTATGTTATGTAGAGTGCATTCCTGTGCTGTCTGTAATGAAAGAACTGGAATTCAGGTTAACCAGGTTGGGACTGTGACAGAGGTCATTGAAGTGGTCAAGTTAGCAAAGGATGCCCACTGGGGCGTGGTGATATCTCAAAGAAGTGGAGAGACTGAAGATTCTTTCATAGCTGATTTGTCAGTCGGTCTTGCCACTGGTCAGATTAAAGCTGGTGCACCTTGCCGTGGAGAGAGGCTAGCTAAGTACAATCAGGTTTATATTTTATATTTTAGTTCCCTGATTTTTATTTTAGATTTTCGAAATCTTAACCTTGTGGAGGAGGGATAGAATTCCTAGGGTGTAGTACTGGCATCCTACACGCTCTATGTTGCGTATCCTGTTTTATTATATCTTTTAAAATTTTATACAGGACGTGTATTGGACATGTTCAGGTCGGGATGCCTCCATTTTATAAATTGGAATATAAACAATTAAAAATAATATGATAAAATTTGAATGTACTTCACGTTGAAGTTGTTTTATATCCATTATGTGCACTTTTTGATGAATGTTAATAAAAATTACAACCTGTTATGCCAACATAACAAATAACCACTTCTTATCACAAGATTTCACCTGCAAAAAATTTAAATCAAAACTAGAAAATTAGAATGAAGTAAAATCTACAACAATAAGGAAATGGAATATAAATTTATGATCTTTAGTATCACTCGACATGTCTCGTCATACATAAACCCTCCTATTTGTGATTCCACTTGAAAATTGAAAAATTGTGTTCGCTTGTCTGTGGTATCATGTCCGTATATGTGCTTCGTAGCCTCGAACTTACAAGTTGTGGTTCTGAAAAACTAGCTCTTAGGAATTGATCTCATAGAGACAAAATATGTGTAATGTCTCTTCCACCTCCTGATGATTCAACTCAGTTTCTTTGGAATTCTTCATGTAACCTTTTAGAAAAGCTAAGATAAGTAAATAACAGAAATAGGAAAGTAGTACTGATAACATAACACTGACCATCGTGTCTCTATTTGTTTACCTAGTCTTCCTTTTCAAATTCTGAACAGGGTAATTTTGTATGTGCTCGTTTGGTTTCCCAATATGTGCTTGCTTGAAACAGGATTAAGTAAAACTAACTGAGAAAAATTTATCTGCAGTTGCTTAGAATTGAAGAAGAGCTTGGGGATCAAGGTGTTTATGTCGGTGATGACTGGAGACACTACTGAACATTTCCGTAGTTTTTCTGTTCCAAGTGGTCTATTTCCACCGTGTTATTCTGAGGCACTGGCTCCCTCGTTCTTTTGCTGATTGCTTCGACCGTACGACGTTTGTATGGAGCATTTGGGGGACTAGGGAACTTGGCCTTCAGGTTGCCATTTGACTGCCAAAATTCAGGATTTTAATTTGGTGAGTTGGGTTTTTATGAAAATCAAATGAGTAATTTGAACTAGTGTACAAGCGAGTAAGTAATTGTTTCCAAATGCAAAAAATTACAATTTTGAGACCAAATGCTTACACTTGTGTGATCAAAATGTAGTTTCGTTCTAGGACATGGCCTAGGATTATTCAAGTTACATATCCTGGATTTCCAGGTCTGTTCCCTGCTAGAGGAGCTGTACTTGGAATTTTATCACGATTTTGCTTGGGAGTGCTTTGAGGTGATTATAAGTTGCGCATTCTATAAAATGTGTGGATAATTAGTGGTAGTAGTTATGAGTCTTAAAAAATGAATCGATAAAAAATATGTTTAATCAACTTAAATTATAATTTAAGCTTTGTTAGACATGCACTAGATCTTGAATTTTTCGAAACGACTTTCTTACACTTCACGGTAAAAAAAAGTATTATTTTCTATTTTTTTAGTATAAAAGGTCTTCTTTTTGAGGAACGGGTTTTAATTTTTAAGTATTTTTTGTATTAGGCATTTATTTATTTATTTATTTTATTCTCACCAGTGTGATCTAGTCAGATTAAGCCCATCTTTGGCTCATGTTTATAAATTGGTCATAAATATTCAAGTGATAATTACATGAAACTAGGCCATTTCTTTTACCTTTTAAAAAATCAGGTTTTCATGTTTTTTTTTTCATTTATCAGGTTTTTTATCTTTTCAACAAAAAAGAAGATTTTTTATCATTTTAATTAAATAATAAATCATTTAAAACCCTAATTTATCAATTCATTCCCCCCTCACATCGTTTCTCCCTCCCTCCCTCCCTTCTCCTCCTCCATTTCTCTCTTTCCCTCCATGTCGAACGCTGCTGTGCGATTCACAGCAGCGTCGACGCTGCCGTGAGATTCAGGTGGGTTTGTTGCAGACCTTGATTGTTAAACTGACTCCTTTGTGTCCTCGAATTATTTGTTGGATCAGCGGGGGATCTGCTGTTGAAGTTGAGTTCCGACCTTGATTGTTAAACTGAGTCCTTTGTGTCCTCGAATTTGTTGT
>CAIGRT010157805.1:0-13527 GCA_903798405.1 Fraxinus platypoda
AAAAATCGTTCGATTCGATTCGGTTCGGTTTGGACATTTTGCCCAGCCCTAGCTATATCATTAGAACGAATATGTCGCCATTTGTCTTATTTTCGTCAAAGATTACATATACATGTTCTCGTAGATGATTTATTTGTGGATTGTTAGTGAACACATGCGTAGTGGCATAAGCTTCCGGGGTTACACAGAGTACCCCTATGCAGTATTATTGGACATGACAAGACATGATAATTATAAGATTATAACTTCTTTTTAATTCTTAAAATTGTCGAGCAATATTCCATTCTTTTTACTAAAAACATGTCATAAATAGTTTATTACTGCAGGTGTGTGGGTCAAAGCGGGCAATTTGTAGTAATAAATGTTTCATCTTAGATATGTGCTAAATTTTCCAGCCCCAAGTCACGTTGAAAAAATATTTCTAGCTTGAGAAATTTTCAATTGTAAGTAGCAAACCGGATATGAGTACAGAGTCCACCATCTTGTACTTGATTGTTCTCCTTTAACATGTAAATAGGTTACAATTTGGGCCATGCATAACAGGTTAGATGCTCTCTATTTGGGCGGGCCTAATAATCTCCTAACAATTGAAAATTGGTTGGCATAAACAGCAGACCCTAACAGGTCTTTAAGATGGGCCCAATTTGCTTACGAAAACTTCAACTAAGGCTGGACAAAATTTTTGAACCTAATCGGACCTAAATTGTGCAGAGCAGTTTGATTCAATTCTTTTTAGGTTAAATATCCGAATTGGTACTAAAATCGAGAACCGACGAATTTGATTCGGTTTTTGGTGATAGACAAATAAACAAAGAACTAAATAGCTCCTTAATTAATTTTTTTTTTTATATTGAATAAACTACATTATTTTAATTTTTTTTAATTAAACTTGCCAATTAACTAATTAAGAGATTAACTGTAAGTGTCCAATGCTCCAACTTCCAAGGACCAAGCTCAACTTGAGCCCAAAATAATTCATTCTGTCGTTTAGGTTTTAGCCGTTGCCCTCGTTTTCAATCGCTCCCTTTTCACAAGTCACGACTAGATTACCGATGTTTTAACATTATTATTTATTTTTTGATAATTTGTATATGTTGGTGAATGGATTTTATCAGACAATTTTTTATTTGTATATTTTTAAATTGGACGATGTTATTTTATAAGAGTTAAGACTTGAACATATCATTGATTTGATTAATGTAGTATTTTTGTAAATGTTAAAAAATTCAGTTATAGTACAGAATGAAACGGTACCTAATTGAACCAGTTCAGTTCCATAATTAAATTTGCATCCGACGATTCTACTTACTATATATCCAGAAATTCTGGTTCAGTTCGAATCGAAATATGTCCGTTGCCAACTTCACCCATCTACCCTGTTAACACTTGAATTTCCACAATTATTTCTTTTATATTTCACATGCACTGACATTTTCTTTTAATTACACACACACAAACACAGCCACAACCCAACCTCACCGCCACTGCTACCATCGATCACCAACACTCACGACCACTATTGCCGCCATCTTTTATCTTCTACAACACTCAGCTACCCCCTTCCCCTCACCTTCACCATCAAACTCAGATATTGAAGATTCGTGCAATTTTGAGCAAGGTGGTGAGATGGTGCGATGACGATTTCTGCAATTGGTCTAAATTCCAAGTGTTTGGTGTTAGCACCACTTTTGACGACGGTGGCGAATTCGATTTCAAATCTTTTTTTCTTTAAATTGGATCTGAATCTTGAAATCAGATTTGAAACCGCTTGAATTTTCTTGTACAATTTTGTTTTTGTATTTGTTCAAAAGGCGTAGATGGTTGCAATGGCGGTGGTTTTCGTGATGGTTTATAGTGGGTTAAGTATGTGTAACATTTTACAAAGTGAAACAACATTGTGTTAACAAATTTATTGTTAATAAATAAATACTCTGTTGGATCTCTCATTCTACAAAAAAATGCATTCTTTCAATACTCATTTTCAACCACACAATCTTCAATAAAATAATAGTACACACAAATCCAAAAATTTTCAATCTTCAATAAAATAATATTTCACTCAAATTCAAAACTTTTCATTCTCTTTTAACCGCATATTTTTCATCACATTACTATTTAAAATACATTTCTTCTTTAAGAATGTGCATCAAACGTGGGCAAAATAAAAAGAATAATAAAAAAAAAAAAATTGAGAATAAAAAATTAATGCTTGTTTGAAAAAGTTTAAAATTTTAGGTTAAAGTTCACGATTAATTTTTATACTTCAAGGAACTCTTTAAATTAATATTTTAATTTAAAAAGTCAGTTAAACTCTTCAAATTTGAAGAGAAATGTTACATACAAATTCAAAAATTTTCCTTCTTTTTTAACCGCATATTTTTCATTATATCACTATTTAAAATATATTTCTTCCTTGAGAATGTACATCAAACAAGGTCAAAATAAAAGAATAATAAAAAAAAATATTATTTTGAGAATAAAAAAAATAATGCTTGTTTGAAAAAGTTTAAAATTTTAGGTTAAAGTTCACGATTAATTTTATACTTCATGGGACTTTTTAAATTAATATTTTAATTTAAAAAGTGAGTTAAACTCTTCAAATTTGGAGATCTAAACTCAATCTCTATAATTAAATGTATTCAAAGTATTTTAATTTTTAATTAAGAAAATAATATAATAATTTGGAAAGAAGTTAGTAAAAATAAAAAATAGAAAAACACAATAAATATTTTTTCGGAGTAGTAAATTTATTGGAGAATGTGCGTGTTAAAAAGTAAAGAAATTTTTTTGAAATACGTGTTTAATTATTTTATAGGAGAATGTGTGGTTGAAAATGAATTTTAAAAAAATACATTTTTGAAAAAATGAGGCTCAAACGGGGGCTGAGTTTTAAATATAAAGAACCCATTAGAATACTTAATGTTTTTTACCTTTTTAATTTTTAAATACTCTCTAAATTGTAGAATATGTTCTTTAAAAATATAAATTCACTTTAAGATGCTCTTAACCACATATTTGATAAGATTTACAAATTTTATCAACTATTC
Source organism: Fraxinus platypoda (assembly GCA_903798405.1). Classification (NCBI taxonomy): domain Eukaryota; kingdom Viridiplantae; phylum Streptophyta; class Magnoliopsida; order Lamiales; family Oleaceae; genus Fraxinus; species Fraxinus platypoda. The sequence goes on from CAIGRT010157805.1 coordinate 3,048, forward strand.
AGTTATATATTTCATCATTTCATCATCTTTTATAAAAAGTAAAAACGTGTTAATCAAAAACTTTATCGAACAATCCTTTTTTAGGGTATTCGTGAATTGTTCTTTTAAATTAAAGAGAGGAAAGTAAATGAATCCTAATTTTTATGTTTGGATAAGTAGAAGGAAAGGAAATGAAAGACGAGGAAAAGAGGGATGTAACAAAAATAGCTCTGAACTCCACAAAATTTAATCTTTGTTTGATTTTAGCTAAAAATTAGAATTTTAATAAATCTTGAAAAAATGATGAAAATGAGTAGTTGAGAAAACTTATGATTTTTATGAAATATGATTAAAATTAATTGTTCATTTTGACTTAAATTTTTATCAACTTAACCAAACAATGACTAAACTTAGAGAATGACTTTCGAGGCACTTCACATTATCAATAGTAGAATGCTATTTCATCTTGTATTTTCACGTCGGAATTCTTCATTCTAAATTTTGACTTAATTAATTCTTTAAAGTACGACCGATATATTTATGAAAATGACATCCTTCTCCAATAATCTTCATAAATTAATCAATTTCCTCATTATGATTTGCACACTTCTTCTATCAACTTGACCACAAGAAAACCATAGTAAATAGTAATCATTTCTAATGCTTCATGAGACTTTACCATTTGACAGTTTAAAATATAATCGACATTTTCATCCAATATTTTCTCTCCACATTATTTTCAGTAAACGTTTATATATCATTTTGACGTACCAGCAACAAAATCCTAAAATCTTTTATTGAGGGTGTCGATTCACTTAACTAAGCTAATTTGTTCTCACAATAGAGATTCAAATATTGAAAGACTTTGTCCCAATATTTCAAGACACTCAATGCAAGAAAAATACATAAATAAATTGTAATGGATGCATTATATTACAACAGACAAACATAACTCTACAATTAAAAAAACACACGTAACTCAAAAAAATTCATGCAAAGGTTGTAAAAATCAATATATCGACAACTTAATGTTGTTCTATCTACCGCGGGCAAGAAACTGTGCAGGCTCTCATGGGGGCATCACGACTCACCCTCTTTCTTCTCTTTCAATAGAACTATTTTCATCTCGTTCTCTTTGGTTTTTAGGAAGGTTTTTAAATTTATTTTGATCAAGTCATGTATGGTATTGCTAATTGAAGATGAACAAAAAGAAGTAACCAATTGATGTAAAACATGGAACTTGTCTCCTCCAATATCTAATGTTGTTTATGGAACCTAAATTGCTTAGACGAAACTCTAGCTATATGTTTAATACATACAAGTCGAATGTGTCTATCTCATTTGTTCACAATTCTAATTGATTCTTCTAGAATTCAAGAATGCTCAGCGATACGTGTCCACTCTAAAACATCGAACATGTCATAATCAACCAAAATAGACAACTTACCCATCTCCCTCCTCGTCTGCCTCTACTCATGATAGTGCTTCCATATATAGTAGCTAAAAGGTCACACAAGCATAGCATGAAGTGGTCCCTTTGCCAAATAATTGAAACAATAGGCATAATGCAAAACTTGTAGCATAATTTCCATGCCTTGTCTATACATGAATTTAAATCAACTTTATTTTTGGTAAACCTAATAATATTGTGGGCAACACAATTATTAAGCCAATAATACCACTAGATAGTTGTCACCCCTATAACCCAAAAAAGTGTACAATATTCTTTTACTTGTGGGCACTAATAAATGGAAATTAGGTCTGCTCACCATGTGCATGGCACCACATATGGGCCTATGCTATATTATCCCTTGGTCATTATCACATTGCCATGGTTGTACAACCTTTTTAGCCTATAATAAATCACTGTTTGATTTAGGTAAAAATTAAATTTTTAATAGGTTTTGATGAAAGTTGATGTAATATATGATTGAAAAGTTGTCGATCCTATAAAATGTATAATTAAAATTAATTGTTGACTTTAATTTAGATTTTAATTCAATTTTTTAGTTGAACCACACGGGGACTAAGATTGTTTGTCCCATAAATGAAATTCATCCTCCGAAAACGATTAATATCATCTAATAAGCTAGCTTATTCTTTCAATAAAAATAAGTTTTGAAAAGATCGATACAACCTGTCTTTGTAATATATCTCATAGGCTACTCTCAAAAGTAATCGATTCAATAGATGCATTAGACGATACTACTATTTTCATATTACTTGAAATTAAGGTGGCCTTTAGTTCATGAGAATGAATATTATCTATGCAAATCAAGTTATTTCACTTCTTAGTACATTTCACTTTCATATAACTTTGTTAAGTAAGCAAATTAATGTCTTATTTTCTTATAGTAAAGAAAAATGAAAAAAAAAAAACTCTTTCCTAAAACATAAAATAACAAAGGCATAAACTAGAAAGAAACACAATATATTTTTAAAAATTAATAATATTTTTTTTGAAAAAATCAACTTGCTAGTAAGTGAAACTTGATTACTGTATAATCGAGTACTAATAGCATTGAAGTTGTATACCCGTAGAGAGTATAGAATTCCTACGTTATGTTTTATAGGCTGAATATTCTCATAAACTTGAGATTTTTCGCGTATATTTTGAGTGTAGAAGTGTTTATAAATAATTTGACTTATTTAAGATAAAAAATTAGGGAGATTCGGTTCTAGGCCTAGAACTGAGAATCAAACCAAACCCGTCGATTCTCGATTTAGATACCTGTTCGGGTATTTAATTTAATAAGAATCGTTCGGTTTGATTCGGTTCCAGTTCTGTCCAGCCCTAGATATGTGGTCAAAATTCATTTTTGACTTTGATCTAGATTAAAATTTAAATTTTAATCCGTGTCCAAATGGGGGCTAGATAACAAAGATAAAAGGTGCATTGCCATGTTATTAGAATTTAATAGAGCCTCGTGATTCTCGAGTGTACAAAAGGCATGAAGTACTATTGTTTGGAAGGGGTGGGTTGGCGGATTTATTTAGAAAAGGCTAGAAGTTACTTACCTTTGAATTGAAACGACATCCTACCTATGTAAAAACTAAAAACACACTCGTTATCTCAAAATAAATAGTATATTTTTTATATAAAAACTTTTTCCAACTCCGTTTAGATACTCCATTAATTTCTAACTATTATGTAACCACTACTTCATAACTCAATTTGGCGTCGTTGAAAAATTGTAGAATTATAATAAAAAGTTGAAAACCAACTTGCTAGTCAAAGAATAGAATTGGATTAGTGCCTTAATTTTTCTTTGCTCAAAATAAATATTCATGCATCTCTCTCGAACTTCTTCGACGAACTAATGTTTAGAAAATCGAACCGTATTGACTAGTTGTTCATTGAGAAAACAAAAACGTATTTTTGGAAAGATATCTAACTATACATTAAAAACAAAAAAAAAAAATGAAAATGAAAACCATTAAAAAAAAAAAAAAAGAATTGATAGGTTTACTACTCAATCGGCCCTAATTCGACACTTTAACTCTTGATCCCTTGCCAATTGTCATGACGATTTTTAAAGTGCTGTATTGTGTATGTGGCTCATATGAAGTGTAACATAGGTTTATTGGAAGAAAATGTCATTGTCCCGCGATATGATACATTTTCTTGTACGGGCCATAAAGTCTTGTATGGACCATGGCTAGGGTTAGTATATATATTGATAATGTAATCTTATCATTCATACTGAATAAAATATCTTCGTTTCACTCCTTATGGACGTAGACACATTATCGAACCTGTATTGTGATTTCTATCTTTCTCTTCTTTTTTATTGCGTACAAAATCCAACACGTTGGCCCGGACTCATTATGATTGGATCTTTGCTTGTCCCCTCCCTCTATATAAACCTTTCCTCTTTTCTTTTCTCTCAGCGCTCTCTCTCTCTCTCTCTCTCTCCCCCTCTCCCCTTCTCTATTTCTGTTTAGTTTCTTCCACAATGGCCGAAACACAACTTAAGCGCCAGAGAGAAGAATCCCATGAACATGAAGCAGCAACCTCTGACTTTGATGACAAGCGCCACAAATCATACAACAATATGCTCTCCATTCTTGATGATGAAGAAGAAGAAGAGCCAAACCAAGACTTTTCAACAATTTTCACGACCCTACAGCAAGAGCTCTCTTCTTCATTCGCCTCTCCTCCGTGCACGGTGGAGGAAGCTGGGCTGGACCATGACCAAACCACCACCACCTCCGCGAGCTCTGCCATTGGTGCTAAAGAACATGAAGAAGAAGATGATGATGATGATGATAGTGTTAGAGTCATGATCAGACGTCTTCTTGAAGCCTCTGATGATGAGCTTGGAATTCCCAAAAGAGTCGACCAAGAAATCAAATCCGAAGAAAATAGACCCTTCTGTGATGGGCTGTGGGAGCTTGAAGATGAAGCTGCCAACTACTACAATATGTTGCACTCGGACCCTTTCATGTAGTTTTTGGCGGTAGAATTGACAGATAATAAATTTAAGGGCTGTGAAAGGAAGAAATTGGAGGCTTTTTAGGATTTCATTTTAGTCCTCTAATTTTTGTATGTTCCCTCTTTTCTAGCCTAAAACATTTGGGTGTCATGTTCAATTTCATATGCACACAAAGGAAAAACTTTATGACTTTTTATTGTTCCAAAACCCATTTGCATGTATTAACAAAAATAAATAAATAATGAAAAAGATACTTTGTTTGAACCGAGTTAAGATTAAGCCCCATGCTCCACTCCCGGTACCCTTTTTTCAGTCAAATTCTTTAAAATTTGGCCTTGCGACCATATTTACATTGGAATGAAAAAGCTTTTCGATTTCTCATGAAGTGTTGGCGAAGTCATATAAGTAACATTTGTTGATCGCTAATCGACATCATTTATGAATGAGATTAGACGGTATTTGATCCTCCTTTATTTTTTCTCGACGCCCCTGGATGATATTGGACACTTTTTTTTATAGAGAGAGAGAGAGAGTCAGTGGACTTCTTCAACCGCAAGCAGCCTCGTCGACTTAATGATGGCCGCGCATGAAATCGCACGAGACCACTTCAATTATGAATCGGGGGATGCAAATATAGTGGCTCTACAATACCTTCGGCGCTATTTTAAAAGCGAAAAACTTCCATGACTTTTTTATAAACTTCTAATAGTTGTAGCCTCTAGATATCTATTTGGGTAATTATGAGTGTTATCTCCCCTACTTATTTTACTTGAAACTTTCTTTTGGTTAATATATCTTTTGCATTTCGCGTGTTAAGAAAATAGGGTATACTAATCGCCCTTTCGAAAATTTGACTTTATAATGATTACGTGCACCAAGAATTCACTATAAAAATGATTTGTTACAAACTCAAAGGATGGTATTTGAGACCAACTTTAAAAAGAAACAATTTAGTCCATAATTAACGAATAGAAACCACTCCACTATCATTTGACCTCATTTGTACTACTTTGTGGAGCATGGGGAGCATAAAAAAATATTCATCATTTAAAGATATACTCAAAAGACTAGTCAACATATGAAAAATGCCAAAATTTCATGATTCTCATGCATTTTTGACTGATTTGTTTAGCATATATAGTAAATTAAGATCTAGAGAATAAACTATTAAGATCTCAAAATTATTGAAAATTTGTCTTACGTCGAAAGAACAAGTTCTTTCTTTGACCATTCCAAAAGCTTCCTCCACTTTGTAGGGAGTGTAAAAAATCAAATTTTATATTTAGACATTATTTTTATCAATGATGTAATCAATTATAAATAATTATTCTAAAAGCTTAGAAGAAGAAGTTTATCTTTTTTGGGTTATATTTCTTTTGAACAAGTTAGCAATAGATTAGTTGGACATAATTCGATCATTTTGAAATACAACCTTCTTTGCAAGAAATTCGTAAGGTCAACTTAAAAATCCAATTAGTGCATTTGTACTAAGTCGAGTTGACAATATGATCAAATTTGACACACATTAGCGAAATGCATCGTATAGACCTATATTTGTATGTGTGAATAAGTTTTATATTCAACACACATCTAGAAATTTCAAATTATATGCATATTATTAATAAAAGACCATGCTTTGAATGACATAACAAAGAAGGAAACCTTGGTTGAAAAAACTAACAAAGATAAGATGCGACATCAGGAGGACCCTTGCCGTGTCTGCTACGTGCCTTGGGTCTTGAAAATGTGTACCATTTATATTAATCAGTTATGCTATAGATAAAGAAAAAGTTTGACATAATTTTTACAGAAAAACTGCGTCCGTAGTTTTCAAAGTTGACACATTGATTTATACTCATGCGAGTCGATATATTTTGATAAATTAATTTTGACAACACTTTTTTCAATCAACTGTCAAATTTTTGACACAGAAAGATATTTCAATTACCAAGTCAAACAATGACTCCATTTTTCAAAGTTCATTTTTTAAAATTAATTTTCACAACTTTCATTAACTTTTTAACCAAGCGTTTACATATAACATTAATCAATGAATTTTTTGTTTCCATCTCTCTCGCCTAAGCCTTTTTACTTCATCACGCAAATGAAAAATGCTTATTATGTACAAAATTTGTATTTGAATTCTTTCCAAGGCCCTGGAAGGCATGTCTGGATTTACACTTAAATCTCGTGTCATATTTTGTTTAGATGGTAAAACGTGATAAACCAACAAAAATACAGCTGATAGTAACATAACAAAAATCAAAGTCAGATAAAAACTACAAAATCTTAATGGTACAAAAATCATTGTGAAGCTTAAAACAGACTAATCTCAATATCTTGGACAGAAAACCACCAATAGTTCATTTAAGACACAGCTACAAGAGCAAAGAAAAACTAAGGATGCAACTGCCTGGTATTTCCTTTAACCACATAACTACCGAGCTTTCACTCTTCATCATCTTCATCCCCATCACCACCGGAAGCCTTCTTTGCAGCTGCCTTCTGGTTCTTTCGCTTCACTCTACCGGGGCGGCCACCACCAAATGGACTTGTGAGAGAGAAATCAATGTGCTTCTGGGAATCCACTCTCACCATAAATGAGGGCACGTTGACAACTTGTCGACCAACTCTGCAGTAGTAAACACGAATTCAATACATTGATGAAACCGTTATGCTATTGATACCAAAACAGTCAAGAATAATAGAGGTGATCTAAAAGTTGGAGATTAATGAAAGTTCCTACAAGACGGACATAAAACCACAACATAGATGAAATAACAAGAGAGGAGTATTGGAATAAGATTGGGAGGTAGAAATTAACATATATCAGTGGAACTGCACCAAAATCTACACAAACCATTCATCTCTTGTGTTGCACAGGCTATAAAAGGCCAAAATACAAATTAAACTGTATTACAGATGATGTTCCAATGAGAATAAGCGAATATAACTTGAGAATAGTTCTCAATGTAGCTCGTGTTAGTAGCAGAATTTGCTAGTCGTGACATTTCATGACATTTCCATGTTCTAAGTAAAAATGTAAGCACCTCATAATAAAAGCAATGTACTCATGATTTTCAATTAAAAGCATGTTTTGAACTTCCAAGACTTGAGAGTTCCTACAAGGGAAGAGTGTCAATGGCAAACATCAACTCTAGATGCATGCAAAGAGAGAAATGGAATGCTTATAAGATGATTTCATTCCCTCAATGTATATAAATAAAACCGAAAGATAACAATTATTGCATCACTTAGAAGTTATCTGCCAACCACAAATCCTCTATCTGTCGAAACTCCAAAAGTTGTGGTTGATTTCATTCCCTCAATGTATATAAATAAAACCGAAAGATAACAATTATTGCATCACTTATAAGTTATCTGCCAACCACAAATCCTCTCTGCTGAGACTCCAAAACAGCAAAAATATGATTTTTTGATTGCATAATGTCATATCACGTAAATATCTGAATCTCGCAGTTGTGTTGATTTGAGTGCATACAAAATTGGAAGTTTTGAAGCAGATACACAAGTGAGAGCAAAAACCAAGGAGCGTTACTTATCACACCTGTAAGTATATAGACAATTTACCATCTGCAAGCAAATATCCATTTCTAAACAGTCATTGAAACTGTGAAATCATCCGTACCTGATATGCCTTTGCCTGATGAGCACTCTGGCATGGTGGATTGACTTAGCCATACCTGCCTTAAACACTAAAGTTTGCAGGCGGCGCTCAAGGAAATTCTCCACTGTGAGGGCCAAGACATAATCGAGCTTATTCTGGCTCTCATCCAGCAGCCCATACCTGTTCATCCTCCTCAGAAGGGCTTCACCCTCAAAAATACGGCGAGGGTCCTTCTCGTCAAGAGTCAGAAGATTTCTTGCAGCATTTCTGATGCGGCTCAGTGCATACTGAACCCTCCACAGTTCCCTCTTGCACCTAAGTCCATACTCTCCAACAAGCTTCAACTCAGCATCTAGTCGCTCCTTCTCATAGGGACGACGGGGCTTCTTAAAAGTCTTCCCATCTGTAACCAATCATGTATCTATCAGTTCAGTAAGCAATTTAACCATTAATATAGCTAACCTATCGAGTAGGGAACCTTTTTGTTATTTCAATGAACAATATAATTTAGCATTTGAAGTCCTATATTTCATGGAACATCGTATCAAGGCATTAATCTCGTTTCAATCAGTGTAAGTTTGCAAACTTCAGATTCGAACTTGGGTGAGCAAATGAGTTAATTATATCATACAAGTACAGGGACCTAAAATTTAGGTATTTTACTATATAGACGATGTAAAATTGGCAAATGAGTGAGCAAATGAGTTAATTATCTCATACAAGTACAGGGCCCTAAAATTTAGGTATTTCACTATATAGATGATAGAAAAATTGGCAAGTATATCAACAATATGTTCTCACAAACTTTTCCTTCGAATTGGGTAAGTGAATAAGTTAATTATCTCATACAAGTTTCCTGAATAGATAGTAGATAATCGAACAAAGATTTTCTTATTTGTGCAGCATATGCTATATCCTCATTTCACAAAGCATCAGTTTTTAGTTAAACAAAAGCAAAACTTTTCTTAATAAATTTATAAAAAGAAATACATTTAATTATAATGAAAACTTCAAGATCATTGAGTCCATTCTACATACATTCAACTTGTAAAGCAGAAATCAGAAAAAAAAAATCAGGATCAATAGCATCACCGAATATCGAACAGCTCAAAACGCGAGTTGAAGCAAAATGCGTCGAAGATCAACTAGATAATAAACATCAAAACTCACACTCCCGTTTAACAGACATATGCGTATAGCTGTACGTACAGTTGAATGACTAGAAAAATGCTTACAGTTGCGGTAAAAAGAGACGTGCACCATTGTTGTTGGCCCCCACTGTTTCGATCTTCAACCCGGTTATCCCTTCCTGCTGAAGGCAACAGATTAGGGTTTCAACTTTCAAGCAAGAGGCTCGCAAGAGCTGTTTATATTGTAGTTGTTGACTTGTTTCAGGCCAAAACCCTAATGGGCCTTCATGTTCGGTCTAAAGAGATTGGATTAAGATTTGGGTCCATTTTTCTTGCTCAGACATAACCGTATCTCGCTCCCAACCATTAGAATTGAAGATTTCAATCCCCAACCTTTAAAAGTAAGTGACTCCCCAATCTATTCAATTATATGACATTGGATCCCCACCTGAAAATCAAAATTTCTTTAACACGACTCCTATGCTCTTACTAAAACAAAACCTTAATTATATTTACGCAGTATTATTTTTTGTATCATATTTTAATTGCACTTAAATTCTCGACTTTATGTTTGTAATATACTTGTATCCTTATATTTTTGTCAAAGTTTTATTTTCAATCTTTGTTAATTAGTATATCTCTTTTTTTATTATGAATTTATGACTTTTATTTTGTTTGTATCATTGTATGTTTTGAAATGAGCGAAAAATACCTTTTCAACTTTTACATATAGATTAAAATACAATAAAATAAATTTTTTTACAACTTTCTAACAGAACTTTTGAATGAAAATCGTGGTGACGAAAAGATGTGTCGATTAATAAAATGTTGGCGACAAGATTGAATAGAAAAAAGTTGAAGATAAAGATTATAATAAAAGAATTGATGATATTTGAGTGCAATTAAAATCTGGATAAGTAATAAAAACAGTGGTTTAAGATAATTACTCATCGCTAAGCCCCTCTTTAAGCTCTATTTTTATCTTAAATATATTTTTTCCTTTCCTCTTTTTAATTACACATTTTTCAATAAAATAATATTATATTTAAATTCAAATTTTTCTTATTTTTAACCATATATTCTTTGAAAAATCACTATTCCAAAAAATGTTTTTTTTTTTTTTAAATCTAATTAAAATGGAGCCCAAACAAGGGCTAAATATTAAAAGAGGGAAAATTGCAAAAGTCATCCCCACTTTGAGCAAAGTAGCAAACATGGTCCTAATCTTTTATTTGTTCGATTTTTGTCATAAACGTTTAAGAAATTAGCAGACTTCATCACGTCACATGGACGGTTTCTGTACAAAA
>CAIGRT010157806.1:0-12699 GCA_903798405.1 Fraxinus platypoda
AAATTTGAGTGTTTCGGTTATCTGTCAGTTAAACAATCTGGAGCTTGCTGTAAATCTTGCGAAAAGAGGGAATTTGCCTGGTGCAGAGAATTTGGTAAGATGAATCTCAGATCTTAATGCACTTTCCCTTTCTGTATCTTTTCTTGGTTGGTAGCAGGCCTATATAGCTGCTTGTTTGACAAAGATTATGTGCGTGTTGTTTAATAATGATTAGGATGGGGTTATCTTTTGATAAGTGGTTAATCATCAAAGTTGTTATTAGAACACACTCACTGATCATCCACATCAGAAATTTCTTGGAATAATACTTAGGTTTGGGTGTTATGTACCTTAGAATCAACCCTACTAGCCAAAGTAGTCTTATTCCTTTGAAACTCTCCTTACCAATTTGATAATGGTTGCATGTGCTATACAACTCAATAATTAGGCCATGGCTTTAATTTTACTTTGTTATCTTGCATTTTGTTTATGATTTGACGAACAAGTGAAATGAATAGTTTCTCTAATCGTATTGCCCTGTGATTTGCGTATCACCTACTTAATATTACAGAAAACTGTCTGACCAAACTTTACTCTCATTTTTGTTTCTTGCTTGATATTTAAGTTACCGTCGCATATACTTTATTGATTTATGTATTATACTTGGAGACCAAGCACTCACCATTTTTGTCATCTTAAACTCTCTCAGGTTGTACAACGCTTCCAAGAATTGTTTGCTCAAACAAAGTATAAAGAGGCTGCTGAGCTTGCTGCGGAATCTCCACAAGGCATCCTTCGGACACCAGATACAGTAGCCAAATTTCAGGTACTTCTTGTCCTTTGGCTGTCTCGCCATTCCCCTCTGATCATGTATGGTTGAAAGGACATACATCTTCTGATCTTAATGGAAGCTAACGATCCACGCTGAAATGTACTTGCAGGAAGTAATATGATTTAGCACATTTTACTTCTGTGAGGGGGAAGAGGAGAGTTTTCTAAAAATAGTGTTATTTTTGCAGAGTGTTCCTGTTCAAGCTGGACAAACCCCACCGTTGCTACAGTACTTCGGAACACTACTGACGAAAGGAAAGCTCAATGCTTTTGAGTCTTTGGAGTTATCTCGCCTTGTCGTGAACCAGAACAAAAAGAATCTTTTGGAGAACTGGTTGGCTGAGGATAAGCTGGAATGTAGTGAAGAACTTGGGGACCTTGTGAAGGTTATTTCCAAGTTAATTTGAAGTATTTATTATTTTAGATCTTGTGCAATGTCAAATTTTTGTGCTGTTTTCTCCCTTTTGATGTGGTAATAATCCCTCCCATTTATATAGACTGTGGACAATGATCTTGCACTGAAAATATATATTAAAGCAAGAGCTACTCCGAAAGTTGTTGCAGCCTTTGCTGAGCGCAGGGAGTTCGATAAAATCTTGATATACTCCAAGCAGGTTAGTTACAATTTCATTGCAAAATTTTTACCTTTTCACTTCAAGATAATTTATGTTTCAATCAGTCACCATTCATAGGAGAATGCTACTGTAATTGATCTTCACACTTACATAATGTTTTGTGAACAATTGAATTTATGTCGATTCAGGTTGGGTATACACCTGATTATCTGTTTCTTCTGCAAACTATTCTCCGATCAGATCCTCAGGTATGCTTGGAACTGCATAAAATAATGTTTGTCAATATAATATCCTGCATTATGCTGCATGAATAATTTTCCTTTTCAAATTATGCCCATTGTTTTAGATTGGGACTTTATATCTGGAAAATAGTAAATAATTGAACTTGTCTTTGTAGGGAGCTGTCAATTTTGCTCTCATGATGTCCCAAATGGAAGGAGGTTGTCCTGTTGATTATAATACCATTACTGATCTCTTTCTTCAGGTTTGGTTTGTTTTCTTGTGGTTTGTTCGAAATTCTGCATGGCCTACAGTGCTAACTCTTTAATTGACCTTGTGTTGCTCTCTTATACATGGCTGTAAGCCCAAGTTATATGTCAGAAGTTTGTGCTTACACACCAGTTATGTTTAATATCTTTCTTTTCCAATCATTTTTTTCATCAGAGGAACTTGATCCGCGAAGCAACAGCATTTTTGTTGGATGTTCTGAAACCCAATTTGCCAGATCATGCGTTCCTCCAAACTAAGGTTCACTTTGTCTAGTTTTACACTTTCTAATTAACCTCATACATAGATCTGGTTGAGATTCATTGTCGTGACTTGCATTTATATTCAGGTTCTGGAAATCAACCTTGTAACCTTTCCTAATGTGGCTGATGCTATTTTAGCAAATGGAATGTTCAGTCATTATGACCGGCCACGTATTGCCCAGCTTTGTGAAAAAGGTGGTCTCTACATGCGAGCTCTTCAGGTTAAATTTTAACCTTGTGTATGTTATTATTGCATTCTCAAAGTTAACATATGCATATGTTAGATATATTAGTTATCTATGTGATTAAACGATGTACCATACTTGCAGCACTACACTGAACTGTCAGATATCAAACGTATCATTGTGAATACTCATGCAATTGAGCCACAGGTTAAGATACTCTACTTGTTGTGTAATTTTGTCCCTTCATAATCATTTGTTGCATTGCTGCTGAGTAATGTAGCCAATTTCAGGCTCTTGTGGAATTTTTCGGGACACTTTCACGGGAATGGGCATTAGAGTGCATGAAGGATCTTTTACTGGTCAACTTAAGAGGCAACCTTCAAATAATTGTCCAGGTAACGATTACTGTGTTGTAAATGTAATGTGATGTCACCTGTCTAAGCTTTGATGAGTGTGTTGTGTCATTGTAGAAGTGTTCAGAATTCTTCTTTGAAATAAACTAGGAAATATAGAAACTTCAGATATGTCAATACACTCCGTGGTAGTGATTTCTTTTCCCCCTTACATTGCCAATATTAACTAGCTGTTTTTGTAGGTTGCAAAAGAATATTGTGAACAGTTGGGTGTTGACGCATGTATTAAGATCTTTGAGCAATTCAAGTCGTATGAGGGGTTATATTTCTTTTTGGGATCATATTTGAGCTCCAGGTAATTAATAAAAGAAGAAATTACTTCCTATAGCTGTAGAATGATCAGTTTTGCACGTTAAATACTTGCTCATTTGAGCATTAATTATTGGTATATTGCAGTGAGGACCCTGACATCCACTTCAAGTACATTGAGGCAGCTGCTAAGACCGGACAAATCAAGGAGGTAGAGCGCGTGACAAGAGAATCAAATTTCTATGACCCTGAAAAGACAAAGAACTTTTTAATGGATGCCAAACTTCCAGACGCTCGACCACTGATCAATGTTTGCGATCGCTTTGGCTTTGTTCCAGACCTCACCCACTACTTGTATTCTAGCAATATGCTCCGTTATATTGAAGGTTATGTGCAAAAGGTATGATTTTATTGAAGATCTCTTATCATATGGAGAAAACCGTAATCCGTGCAACTGAACATGTCTGGTTTTCTGTGTAGGTCAATCCTGGAAACGCTCCTTTAGTTGTTGGGCAACTCCTGGATGATGAGTGTCCTGAAGATTTCATTAAAGGCCTGATTTTATCTGTCCGTTCTCTGCTTCCAGTCGAGCCTTTAGTAGAGGAGTGTGAGAAAAGGTAGCCTTTCCACTGTCTTGCTGTATACTTGCAGAAGTTTTTATATTTATATCTAATATCCTTACACTTGTATGGTATGCAGGAACCGGCTTCGCCTGCTAACTCAGTTTTTGGAGCATCTTGTGAGTGAGGGAAGTCAAGATGTGCATGTCCACAATGCTTTGGGTAAAATCATAATAGACAGCAACAACAACCCAGAGCACTTCCTCACCACCAATCCGTATTATGATTCACGTGTTGTGGGTAAATACTGTGAGAAACGCGATCCTACCCTTGCTGTTGTTGCCTACCGGAGAGGGCAATGTGATGATGAACTTATTAATGTTACAAATAAGAATTCTTTATTCAAACTACAAGCTAGGTCTGTGATTTGTGTAGTTGAACTGCAACATTTACTTAAGTTTGTTATTCTCTAGAAGTTTATTCACGCGTGATGTTATTTCAGGTATGTAGTTGAAAGGATGGATGGTGATCTGTGGGCAAAAGTTCTTGACCCTGAAAATGAATTCAGAAGACAGCTCATTGATCAAGTTGTATCTACTGCTTTGCCTGAAAGCAAGAGCCCGGAACAAGTATCTGCAGCTGTTAAAGCCTTCATGACTGCTGACCTTCCTCATGAACTAATTGAGTTGCTTGAAAAGATTGTGCTCCAAAACTCTGCATTTAGTGGAAACTTTAACCTGCAAAACTTACTTATCTTGACAGCAATTAAGGCAGATCCATCCAGAGTTATGGATTATATTAACAGACTTGATAACTTTGATGGCCCAGCTGTTGGGGAAGTGGCTGTTGAAGCTCAATTGTATGAAGAGGCTTATGCTATTTTTAAGAAGTTCAATTTGAATGTCCAGGCCGTTAATGTGTTACTGGATAATATTCGAGATATTAACCGGGCTGTTGAGTTTGCATTCCGTGTTGAAGAAGATGCAGTTTGGAGTCAGGTGGCTAAAGCTCAACTCAGGGAAGGATTAGTGAGCGATGCGATTGAATCATTTATTCGTGCTGATGATGCCACCCAATTCTTGGAGGTTATTCATGCTGCGGAGGAAGCAAATGTTTATCACGACTTGGTGAAGTATCTTCTGATGGTTAGGCAGAAAGCAAAGGAGCCCAAGGTGGACAGTGAGCTCATTTATGCATATGCTAAGATTGATAGGCTGGGTGAGATTGAAGAGTTTATTCTCATGCCAAATGTAGCCAATCTTCCCAATGTTGGTGATCGCTTGTATGATGAAGCGCTATATGAGGCAGCTAAGATTATTTTTGCTTTTATCTCTAACTGGGCCAAATTGGCATGCACACTTGTCAAGTTGAAGCAATTTCAAGGTGCTGTTGACGCAGCACGTAAAGCTAATAGCTCAAAGACATGGAAAGAAGTCTGTTTTGCTTGTGTTGATGCTGAAGAGTTCCGATTGGCTCAGATATGCGGACTCAATATCATTGTACAGGTATAGTACCACAATGTATAAGTTGTTATTTTAGGACTCTTCTTAGAGAGTTAATATCTTGATCAATTTGTATCTTAGCTTAAGCTGCAAAGGGAGTGGACTTCTGGTCCTTGTTTATTTTTGCTCGAGCATTTTTGACATTAGATAGTTCAGAACTCACTGAATATACTATGTGTATGTGATTCCTTTAGGTTGATGATCTGGAAGAAGTCAGTGAATTCTACCAGAACAGAGGATGCTTTAATGAGCTTATATCTCTTATGGAGAGTGGTTTAGGATTGGAACGTGCACATATGGGCATCTTTACAGAGCTTGGTGTCTTGTATGCTAGATATCGTTATGAGAAGCTTATGGAGCATATCAAATTATTCTCTACCCGGCTTAACATTCCCAAGCTGATCCGAGCATGTGAAGAACAGCAGCACTGGAAGGAACTAACTTATTTGTATATTCAGTATGATGAGTTTGATAATGCTGCCACCACTGTCATGAATCATTCTCCAGAAGCCTGGGATCACATGCAATTCAAAGATATTATTGTCAAAGTTGCCAATGTGGAGCTATATTACAAGGCAGTGCATTTCTATTTGCAAGAGCACCCTGAACTCATTAATGATGTTCTGAATGTCCTTGCCCTTCGTGTTGATCACACACGTGTGGTGGACATAATGAGAAAGGTTCATACTACTGTTTGAATGGGTTATTTCCTTTCGCAATTCTCATTGCTTGGTTTTGAGTCATTAATTTTCTGCTGATTTTTTTTTTACCTTTGCATCATTTAGGCGGGCCACCTGCGTCTTGTTAAGCCATACATGGTTGCCGTTCAGAGTAATAATGTGTCTGCTGTGAATGAAGCTCTTAATGAGATATATGTGGAGGAGGAGGATTATGACAGATTGCGGGAATCAATTGACTTCCACGATAACTTTGATCAGATTGGCCTTGCACAAAAGGTGAAGTGTAATTGAATTATTTCACTTTACTTTCTAGTTCTTGTATCTTGGGGCTAATTTATGCCATTTATGTGGGCTTGAGCAGATTGAGAAACATGAGCTCCTTGAAATGAGGCGTGTTGCAGCTTACATTTATAAAAAGGCCGGTAGATGGAAGCAATCCATTGCATTGTCAAAGAAAGATAACCTTTACAAAGATGCAATGGAGACTGCTTCACAATCTGGCGATCGTGAACTTGCGGAAGAGTTGCTTGTTTACTTCATTGATCAGGTATCATTTGGCTGTAATAGCTTGAGATTTTTCTTTTTAACATTTAAATCTTCACTAAAGAAATGTGCACAATAATGGAAACTATAATATTTTTGTCACTGCTTATCTTGGATTCAATTTTGACATTTCAAGTTCAAGATGCATTCTTATTTATGAGGAATTCCATGGATGTTCTTAGTTGTTTTGAACGCTGAATTTTTTATTTTTATTTATTTATTTATTTTTTAAGTTTCTACTATGCAGTTAAATCTGTTTCCCTGTTGTAACAGAAGTTTATGTATGAGCTTATTTGACAAGCTGTATTTTGCATTGCAAGTCTAGATACTGCTTGGGATTGGCATGGAAGAACATTTTCTTCCCTTGATGATAATCTTTCCTTTAGTTGGTGAAATTTCAGTCAATTTGTTACTTGGAAATTGTGTATGGGTATCAGAAAAAGTTACATCCTATTGTTGAAACTCGAATCTAAGGAGCCGCGGATACTCTTTGAAACCTTTTACCTCATGTCCGAAGTAAAATGTTGGCAATGTTACCTACGTTTTTCAAACTGGGCAACCGTGTCTTAGTTTGAATGTTGTAATGCAGTAAATTAACATTTTTCGCGTGTGTTCTGAGTTTGTGGTTAATACATGGTTTTTACAAATTTAATTTGTCTGACAAGGGTACTTCAATATAAGCAACATTGTTAACTGAATTGTCAACTGCCGTAAATTAATATCTAAATGGCTGTTCATGTACCTCTTCAGGGGAAGAAGGAATGCTTTGCATCATGCCTCTTTGTTTGTTACGATTTAATTCGCGCAGATGTTGCCCTGGAACTTGCATGGATGAATAATATGATCGACTTTGCGTTCCCATATCTGTTGCAGGTGATTTCTTCTCCTTCTCCTTCTCCCTCTCCCTCTCCCTCTCCCTCTCCCCTCTCCCTCGTGTGCAATTGTGTTTTTGGGGATCTTTTAATACTTGTATCTCAGAAACAATTGTGTGTGCCTTTTTTATGTTCTTCTCTAGATTGGTCATGCACTTGTAGTATAATGTCTGAGGTCTGGAGCTGTCGTAAGAGTATGCACTTCTGTTCCATGTACAAGTTGGTTTCACATCTTGCCTTTCTTGCAGTTCATCCGTGAATATACAGGGAAAGTCGATGAATTAATCAAGGACAAAATTGAGTCTCTTAACGAAGAGAAAGCTAAAGAGAATGAGGAGAAGGATATTATTAAACAGCAGGTATATATTTCCAGGAATCTAAACTTTTATCATGGATTTCACTCGTAAGAGACATCTGATATGTATCTTTCTATAGGATTTGACATAGGGGAGTATTATTCACACCCCCAAACTCATCTTGGGCACTACAACATTTTTTTCTTTTATGACAATAATAACAGAATAACTGTTAATCCCAGCAATCATCGCATCTTCTGTCCAACCCTAGCAATCTTTGGGGATCGATTATGCTTTCCTTTTGTTATATTTCACTTGCACATACGGATTCATTTTACACCTCGGTGTTGGATCTTGTTTGATGCTTAAATCTCTTCAATGCCCCCAATAATGCAAATTTTGAAATTTTGAATGTTCTCAAATTTGTTGATTAGAAATTTCAAAGAGCTAATTTTAGTTTGTTATTTCTTGCAGAATATGTATGCCCAGTTGCTGCCTCTTGCTTTGCCTGCACCGCCTATGCCGGGTATGGGAGGTGCTGGGATGGGAGGCGGGTTCGCTGCACCACCCCCGCCCATGGGTGGAATGGGCATGCCTCCAATGCCACCATTCGGCATGCCACCAATGGGATCCTACTAACGTGCGGACGATTTCATTAGTGGAAATTAACATTACACTTGTTTAAAAGTAGTTCGAAACGGAGCATAGCACTTGTTAGGGGTTTTCCTTGCGTTTTCTGGTCTGATTCATACCCCTTTCGCTTTAATCAAAAGCTGTTGGCGGACAAACGGTGGTTGATATTAAAAAAAAAAAAGGTCATTTGGACCGTCTATCATAGAGCGGATATATTTCTTTGCAATATTCTTTGGTAGAAGAGGCATTTTTGCAGCTATAGACGACAAGCTGAGGAGACTGTATTTTGTAAAAGCAAATGGACGATTTGGATGTGACATTTTTCAAGTCATTTTGTACCTGTTTGAATGATTTCCCATGGATATTTATCTAATCGGATGCTTTTGTTTGTGGCTATTCCTCTGCACGCACAAATTGTTATGGAATAATATTAAACGATTATTTTTGTTCTTGCCGATAAAAATCGTCTCTCCTCATCTTTACTGTGTACTGAGATATGGATCTTATGCCCTTGTTTGAGCTCAATTTTTGTAAGAAAAATTATTTTAGAATAGTGATTCTTTTTAGAATGCGTGGTTAAAAAATAAGAATTTTTTTTTGATTTACATGTAAAATTATTTTACGAGAGAATGAGTGGATGAAAATGAGTTTCTAAAAGCCAAAATCAAGTGGATAGTTTTATTTTAAGTTTTTTCTTTCGACCATTAAAGATAAAAAGAACCTAGAAACTTTAAACACCAGAATAGGGAAAATCCTCTGGTATCGATCGATACTTGGAAATTCTGATTTAAATTCAACTACAGGATAGCTAATATAATTGCAAGACGATAATAGAAATTTTGACTACATGAAATGCTAGGACTTTCGATTTTACATATAACAATCTACTTTAATTCAATGTATAGCACAATTGAACTTGCCTTTAAGAAGGCTTTTCCATAATTGGGTGCTCTTAGATTGAAAAAGGCTAGACTAGGTTTTATTATACTCATAATAAATGAAATAGACCAGAGTCGTTGGGAAGGTAACATTATTCAACTAGGAATACATGTAATGACAAAAATTATAAAGTGTGTTATTTTGTTAAAGCGTGTGAAATAACATTACATAAATTATAGTTTTTGAAATATTATACGTGAAATCCATTGGCCGTAACCTCATTCTTGTCTCTTTCACAATGCCAAAGCTAGTTGAACATAATGGTGTTAAGTTGAATGAATCGTCGGTTCGTACGAGTTGACAGTGAAAATTGCAAAATAAAAAAGAACAATAATGACTCGGCTCGCCCTTTGGGATGAGTCGAGCCCAACTTTCCTTAGGTGAGGTGAGATGAGATGAGGTGAGGTGAGCCAAGCCCACTTATCATCCTTAGCTCAACATAGCTCTTAAATGGTTAATGATATTCCAATTATATACTATATTCTCTTTACTATTTCTGTCATTGAAATACATACCACCCTTATTTGTTGAATGTGACGATGGGGTCTTCTACCTTTCATTTGTGGCACCCTGATACTCAATCTATGAAGTTGTACGCGTGTCATCTTAACTCGTGAAAAAGGTTAATTTGATTGTTAAAACGTCAAAATTTTATACTCACTTAAATTAAATAAACAAACAAGCAAAAAAGAGAGAGGAGGATATGGTATAATTTTAGCCTTTAAAGGCTAGGGGGTGTCATAGTCCTATAAAATAAAATTTGGCTTTTCAACAATCTAATTGATGCATGAACAATAGCTTTCATAGGTTGGGGACGAGGTGGTCATAGTGAGCAAAGATTGAAGATCTGTCTTAAAAGTAAGACTTATTTTGTATAAGGAAGTTGTTGGGATGAAGTGAAACAAATGTAAACCAAACCGCCACAGTTTCGGGGTCCTAATCCCAACCGTTTACATAACCTCCTCTCGCATTTTGTAGGCAAATCCGTTACCAATTCCATCAGTTACACAATTAATAATATATCATGGTAGTTACATTTATTTTATACACCAAACCAAAACTGACTAACCAACAATATCAAAGTTGTTTCCCCCACACGGTTCGTACACACACCCACACCCACACACATATATATATAGAGAGAGAGAGATGAATATATGGTTTAGAGTGAGAGAAATGGAAGGTGGTGGTGGAGAAAAAACAAAAGGGTCATGGAGTCCTCAAGAAGATGCTACACTAGTAAAGCTAGTACACGAACATGGGCCACGTAACTGGTCTTTGATAAGCCTAGGGATTCCGGGGCGGTCTGGAAAGTCGTGCCGACTGCGGTGGTGCAACCAGTTGAGCCCGGAGGTGCAACACCGCCCATTTACGCCATCGGAAGATGCTACCATCTTGCGGGCGCATGCTATGCATGGTAATAGATGGGCCGCTATTGCACGCCTCTTGCCCGGGAGGACTGATAATGCTATCAAGAATCATTGGAATTCGACGCTTAGAAGAAAGCGTAATAACAACAATGATGACAAACCGAGTTGGGATGAGTCGGGAACCGTGTCGACCGAGCGGGAATCGGGATGTAAGAGAAGGCAGTGTTCACATGTGTCGCAGGAGCAGAGTGGTTATGGTGGGACTGAAGAGACTTCGATTACGTTGACGTTATTGCCCCCAGGGGAGGGAACGAGAGACTCAGGCACGGAAGAGAAAGTGGAGATGATAAAGGAGGAGGTGGAGCGGAAATCGACGGTGGATATGGAAGAGACTTGTTTGGTGACGATAATGCAGAGGATGATAGCACATGAAGTTCGTAGTTACATTGACAAATTACGAGGTCAGGGTGGCTTGGGCTTGGGCTTGGAAGCCCAGAAAGGTCTGTAAATTGATTTTGTTTGTTAATTACTAAGAATGCTTTCTTTTCTTTTGAGAAATTGTTATTTTGCGATCGCGAGTAGGATTTTAAACCATGAATATATAGTGATCTAATCGAGTCTAGTAATAAAAAAAGGATCTTCATTAAAATTTGTTTTAATTTTATTCTATACAGAGTGTTTATTCTCAAAAAATGGATGTAACAAAAGTAAGTCAGACATCTTTTCTTGAAATGACATTTAGATTAACAATGTCTTACGAGTGAATGACGTTAACCTATCACAAACCCAAAATGTGAAATATTGAATAACTGAATGCAATGTCTTCTACACTTACCTATCGCATGGTGAGGGAATCACTATCATGTAAAGAAAAACCTTTTAATCAGAGGTGTCTAAAGAAGAAAAAAGACAATCATTGATGCTCCTCTAACATTAATTTAGTAGCTCGAGCTTTCCATCTCAAGAATCAAGCAATAATGGTCATTTAAACAGTTCAGTAGCACGGGACGAAACCCGTGAACATATACAGTGAGGAAGGCATAAATACAAGACAAAACTCATGAACATAGTAAGGAAGGCCGGCGCTTCGTAAATAAAAGTTGTGACTTAGTGACTCTTTCCTTTGTAATCGAGTATTGACCATTAGGGTCCATGCATTTAATTCTTCACATGTAGAACTAATTTTAATGTTGCAATCTAGCATTTGTTGAAACGTACTGAGTTTACTGATTTCCAGCTTTAAACTGAAAATGTTTTGTGTTGTTTTTAAATCCCAAAAACATCTCTTGCTTTCTATAGGCACCAAAATTATTCAGTAAATACACAACTCGCTAAAATTTGAAGTTCTATCTTAAAATGTCGATCTTGTTAAGTGGAGTAGCCCAAATCTTTATAAATTGATCCATATTTTTATCTTTATTCGATGTGAAATTTTATCTCTTAACATTAAAGATGAAAACGCATACCAATTTATAAGGGTTTGAATTACACCTCTTAATAAAGTTGACTTTTTAAGATGGAACTTCAAGTCTTAACATTGTATCAGAGTCCATTGAGTTTTAACGAGCAATTCGATCCGATTAAGACTCAAAAAATGAGCACACGAATTTCAAGATTAGTTTACTCAAATGAGCCACCATCTTGTGGGGCGTGTTAAATGATAGAATCTCACATCGAATAAAGATGAAAATACAGACCAATTTATAAGAATTTGGACTACTCCGTTAACCTTTTAAGATGAAACCTCAACTCTTATCACAACTAAGCTTTTTATTAGCAAATTGGTAAGGGCTCAGATAAAAAATTTGGTCAAGGGTGGGTTATTAGTTTTAAATTCAGAATATCTTCCAAGTGCTAAGTGACCTTTGGAAGAACAAATTTTGTTTGCTTTGCAAGTTGCAACTCAACAAGTCCGATTCTACACTGATCAATCGAAAATATGGAGGGAGTCTTTATTTTTGTTTTAATTAAGCGTTTATGTCTTTAATGTATATATTTCATCTAGTGGATTTTTAAATAGTTGTGTATGTCTCGTGGACATAGACATTCACCAAACCACATCAACAATTCTTGTATTGTTATTTACAATTTCCGGGCAAATTATTTAAGTCGAACGGATCTAACATATGTTACACCTCGACTGAAAATTTTAATTTTCCGTGGATCTCCCTTTTCCATTTTAAAATGTTAATTTCGGTAAAAGAGTTTACCCAAATCTTTATTAGATAACATGGAATTTTAACTTATAAGAACTATATCTACAATATATATGCATAATGGGTAGTGGCGGATCCAGGTTATTGTGCCAGCTAGGGCGGCCGTT
>CAIGRT010157865.1:0-11749 GCA_903798405.1 Fraxinus platypoda
GCTACAATTATCCCTTATTTTTTACTCGATAGATGAGCCTTAAATAGAGAAAGAATGACGGTGAAAAGGAAAACCAACCTACCTTAGAAGATATATGGCCCATGACTTCAAAAATTAAGTCTTGGTGGAGCTCTATTTTTTACATAGACTTTTGTAAAAAGTAATTCATCTTTAAAAATTATTTTATGAAAAAGTATGGAAAAATTTTGAGTTTATATATAAAATTATTTTGTTGAGAAGAAGTATGATAAAAAATTTGAAAAAAAAAATAAATTTTAAAGAATGAAGTTCCAAAAAGGCTAAATAACATTAACAATGAAAAAAGAACTGATTTCAGTGTTTTATGATTAAGAAATTTCTTGTTAAAATAGAAGAAGTTTGAGAAATGAGATTTGTCTTTATTCATTAGCAATAGGCATAGAGGCACCTTTAATGGCTGCTGGTAGGCACTGTGGATTCTTGGCTTATTATTTCCATTCCATTGGACACATATTTTAGCAGATAAAAGTCAAGTAGGACACCATTTTTGGCACCAGCTACCAAATATAAAAATGTTAACTTTATTGTCAGTGTCAACTTTATTTCTGTACTTGGATCTTTTGCTACTCACTTAAAAGAGTGAAGACTTCAGTTACAGAGAGGAAAGATAGAGAATCTAGGGTAAAATCAAGAACCCACAAATCTCAACATAAAGGTGATTCCATTTCCCTTTTATTCTGTAATTTAGAGTGTTAATTTCAAGACTTGTTTCTGGGTTTTTTTTGGCTCAAATATGATAAGTTTGTTCTCAGCATTCATACCCAAGAAAGATCTTGGCGGATTTCTGGGTGCAGAAAAATGGGTCTGTTGAATTTCATAAGATTGCTTCAACAATTCTGTGTTGCTATGTGAATTGATTGGCTATAATCACATTTCTTAGTTTTAACTTAAGTTAATGTGTTCCGATTATGAAGTCTGAGAGTTAAAATTCAGAAAGCTTTTATGAATCTTTTTGGGTGTGAGAAAGTTCTTGGAATTTATGTCTGTGAATTAGGTTTTTTTTCTTATTTGTTGAGTTTTTCTTCTAAAATCTTCAACTTACTGAATGAAATGTGTATAAACATCAATAAATTAGAACGCCAATATCTTTAACAGATTAATTTAATGTTGGACCAAAATTTTTGTTGGTCAAAGTAAATAACTTAAAATAGTCATTTTGCACCTATTGGGAGATATGCACACATAAATATTGTTTTTTTTTCCTTGGAAAATCTTTGTTTCCCAGTCGTAATTAACAAAAATAAAACAATTAAGTGTAGTCCTCCACAATTATGTTTATTTTATGAATAGAGCAGAAGAAAAATGTAATCTTTCTCATATAAGAATCGTTTCCATAATATTCCCCGTCGTTATTAAATATTGCTTTGTCTTGAGGAGTGATAAAGTTTTTATTTTGGTGTTGTCCTCTGTCCTCTAAACCGGTAGACAGAATATGTCCCTATGTCCCTGTAATGAAGCCAATCCTTATCACCTGTTATATTAGCTCCCTGATCAACAAGAATGCTTGGAGAAAATGGTGGCAAAAAGAAAATAATTTTTTTTAGTAATTTCAAGATCAAGATTCTATAGTGACTCGTATATAGGTATAAACATTTCCTTTGATACTACTAATGGCCGAGTGTGAATGTAATACGAAAATCATGGATCGCTCTCTTGGAATGGCATGTGCTTATACCTTTCTTGAACTGCTTGATTTATGAACTTGAGTTTCTGTCAGCACTTTATCTGCTGCTTCTGAAATTTTCCAACCTTTACTGATTATTAGTATAATTTTAAGCAGTACGTAAAAAGATATTTTCTGATAATGTCTGAAACATCTATGATGAGTAACAATGAGGCATACAACCATTATCTGAATGGTATGACCCCATCTGAAATTGCTGTACACTTCAAAGAGATTTATCCCGAGTTTGGTGATCTTGATGTTGAAGAAGTCCTTCTACAACAGGTACTTCGGGAAACTTACCTGGGACAGTCTTGTTTTCTGTTTCTATATTATTTGTCTGACTGCTTTTATGTTCTATGTCAGGAAAGTGCATATCTATATATTCAAGCCAGTGGAAAGGAAAAGGTTTCAACATCTGACTATGGCCAAACTAGCAATAGGAGTCAGTTTTCAGCACAAGAGAATGAATCACAATTAGCTCTTGATGAAGCTTTTGCTAGATCTTTGGAATTGGGGGACAACTTTGCCGACTTATATAGTTCTGAGCATGGTGGCACCATAGTTGGTAATAAATCCCAGCTTCATGTAAATTCAGTAATATAGCCTGTATATTTCCAAATAGGTCAAAAACACAGGTGCTCACTGAACTTCTAGCGAAATTGACCATTAAGCTTCATCTTGTTTCATGTTGGTCAGTCAGTCACAAAACATAAACATTTGGCAATATTTGGCCACTTCATCCATGTCTCTTAGTTTGGCTAACTGAAAAGCTGATGTAGACTGCTACATTTACTTTTTTGTTGGTCAAATTAGCAGATATGGATGGAGTGACTAACTTGAACAAAATTAAGTTTCATGACCAAACTTTTAACACTGTCTGGTGGAGAGGAGAGCAATATTCTTCTCTTGATACTCAATGAAATCTAATAGTTTACTTGCTACAAATGCTCTACTTCCTTTTATTTGCCATACTGAGTTTTTATTATACATTAATGCTAATATTGAGAGTGACCTCTCCTCTACATGATCTGCAGAGAGCACAGATTCAACTCCCAGAGTAACACCTGCCAGGGTACTTGTGCAAACTCGTGCACCTTTTTGGGTGTGTATTTGGCAGCTTGATGTTAAGAGTTCATGTTGTGATTCTTGGTTTGTGTGATTAAATGCAGATAGCGGTCCAAAACACAAGGGAAGATGAAATTGATCCAGATATTATGAATTATGAGGTTGGTTAATCTGAAAGCAAGAATATTGTATTTTGTTCAACTCTGAAACCATTTGCTCAAAAATAAGAAATTATTTGTAGTCCATCAGTCTTTTTTATCTGTTTATAGGAATTGCTGTCACTAGGGGAAGCTGTTGGCAATGAGAGCAAAGGACTTTCAGACGATCTCATCTCTCGTTTACCGACTTTTAAATACAAAGCAGGGTTGTTCTCCAAGAAAAAGAAAAAAGAAGAGTAGGAACTCTCTGATCTCAAATCTGCACTAGAGCTCTGTACATTTCTTATATTAAGTGAAATATGTATCTATGATGACGAGTACTCATGCATTCTCACCCAAAATAACAAACCGATTAATGTTATTTGAGAGCATGCTTGGCTGAGTCTAAAAAAAATTAAAAAGTAAAAAGTTACCTATAAGTAACTTTTAAGCTTAGTCAAACGTGTCGTCGCCTATATGTTCTGAAGTTGGAGATGTAGGTGTCAAGTATTTGATGGGAGACTAGTATTTTTAATGGCCGTTCCATCATTCAATGCATTCATTCATTTATTGGCATGATAAAGTACACAGAGGATACTCTTTACTGATTAGAAGAAAAGAAAATTTTGACTAGTCTTACGTGTTCTGTCTACATTCTAGGTGTGTGATATGTTGTGCCGAATACAAGAATAGAGATGAGCTGATAACTTTGCCTTGTGCTCACCAGTATCATTCAGGATGCATTACACATTGGTTGAGACTCAGTAAGGTGATGATCATTCGTGTTTATCACTCCATTTTGAGAATTATCGACCCTTTTCTAGAGTACATCTGTTGAAACATTACTGAGCTAATGCATCTGCTTGAATTTTCATCACACCATGTTAAAGCGTACGCATACAAAAGGCATATGCTGAACTCATAAGAAATCTGAAATAGACTGTATATTGCTTAGGCATAAATGTGAATTAAGCATTATTGCATATACCAGTTTCCATTTAAAAAAAAAAAAAAGTAAAATTGTTTCTGTAACACATTTCATATCTGCAAGAACTCTTTATGTGGAATTATAACTCTCTCTCTCTCACACAGAATTGCCCAGTGTGTCAAGAGGAGGTTCGAGGAGAATAATTTGTTAAAGCTTGCTTGACAGAGTACGGTCTATATTTCTTCTGCTTGCACCTACTGGTTTTGGCTGTATCATTTCATTCTAATATTGGAATAACCTGTTTTCAAGTTTACAGACTATTCTAAAATAATTTCACTTTGATCGAGTACTTATTTGTGTATAAAGCATAGGAGTTACTCTTTGTATGTGCAAGCAGTATCCCTGCAATTGTCTTGTAAAGATTGTTTGCAGTGGATGTGAAATACCATACTGCAGCGACCGTGCTTGCTTGAATCAATGATGGTTGTTATAATTATCTCCAGTCTCAACGCGCCTAAGATGTAGCACATGGCATATAGTTAGTGTATCATCTCACTGTAATGTAGTAAGGATAAACCAAAAGAGGTATACATCAAGTATCTGCCTCAAGAAGTCACGTTTCCATCCATTTTTGGGTTTTGGTAAAGTGCATGTTTTCAAGAAAAAGTCATTATTGAGAATCATACGCTTCTTTTGATTTCAGGTTAGGCACATTATTGCTAAAAGTTCAAAGTAAGCCCCAATAGCGTTCTCTCATAAACACGTAGAAAACATGAGAGTTTGCTAGGCATCAAAGATGCCGAAGCTTTATTAATTGGTGGATTTTCATATTTATGATATTCAAGAAGGATAAATATATCATATTAACACCAATCTGTTGAGGTTCTTGAATTCATTCATGTCCATAGTTACACTTGCAAGAAGTTTCAGACAATAAAACCCACAAATGAAAGATGGTACAACAAATAAGAATTAAAATAGAACTCCACAACATTAATCACGAGTTCCATAATTGAGGGAAAGAAATGAAAATAAATCGGTAAGGTAAATAAAACAGCCTGCACAGAGATGCCAGTTCACTTTCTGACAACATCAAACCACAACAAACTATGTTTCTCATACCTTCCAGCTATAGTCCATGTTGTCATCGAGATCACTGTTAAAAAATCCATTTTCTGTGAACTCATGGTCTCGTACCATATCTTCTGGTAAATGAAGGTTCTGCGAAAAATCTAATCCTTTGTTGCCGAATCCACTACTGGCAGTAGCAGCAGACTCACTAGTTGAAGCAGTTTTGAAACTATTGCTTCTGCTTGTAGGGGGTCCAACAGCATTGCCTTGCCCATTTGCAGCTGGATTATTTGCTGGTGAAGGGCTGTTTCTAAACTCAAGCCCGTCCCCATATACATTGCCACCTGCACTCTGCATGGAATGAAACTGAATCCCTTTCCCACTTTTGTTATTACTCATATCCTGCAGCAGTTTCTGGATCATTTGCTGTTGTAAAGCTTGACTGCCTTGGGAGGGTACAGACTGATTTTGCTGCAGTACGCCATTCCCACTCAACAAATGATGCAGGTTCTGTTGATGTGATACATGGGAACTCGAGAAGCCAATTATGGGTAAATTCTGCACGCTTCCAGGCAAAATACACGTGGACCCTGGAGGTGTTGAAGTCAGAGCTTGTTTAGAATTATTGAAAGAAAAAGCATCATGCTGAAGTGAATTTTGGGTTGAGCTCATTGAGTTTTGTCTCATCAGCAAATTTTGGTAGTTTGTCACTGCAAGAGCAGCCTGGGCCGAGCCACTCAAAGCTCCTCCACCAACCATATGTTGGTTATTGTTCATTTGGCTATTGAGTCCAGCTTGCAACGCCATTAATTTATTGAGTGTACTCTGATCAGTTCGCAGACCTTGAAGACCCCCCATCTGCTCTGTTTCTTTCATCTTCTGCATCTGAATCTTTGACACAGAGGCGTGTCGTGGAAAGGTTTTCAAGCCCTCTGCAAATGAAAGCTGAATGAGCATCATATGGTCGTCAACACATTCTTACATGCACTTAATACAGAAATCCGATATAGAACTACAGCACATTTCCCCGTTAAAGGATGAAATCAAATGGTAAAGTCGAACCAACATACCATATTCCATCATATATGTGAATTTTATGCGAATAGATCAATATAGCAAAACGGTATAAATATCATACAAGTGTTTCATATTATTAGAGAACTAATACAGTGGGAATTCATTACCAATAGGCCCCGCCTTTTGGTCTCTGCAAAACTCCATAAGGTCTTTCATGCTGTTGACAACCTCTGCTATCTGTTCACAGCAGAAAAAAATGAGAGACCGTTCAGTCATAGAAATATGAAATGGGGCAGTTATTTGAGACATGCCTGGAGGCATCGAACATATCGTTTGGAGAATCCCAAATCATTAAGTGACTGTAAATCCAAATTCCTAGCAAGCTGACGTTCAGCTGTTATAATCCTGAGGATAGACATGAATATGTTACACATACATCAATGGCATACAAGAAGATAGTTTTGGGCAATTATGGCAACAAATAAATACTAATTAAATAATTACCAATTTTGAAACTACTGACTTAAGACATTGAATCCACCTCAACAAGTAATATGCAGAAGTATGTTGACAAAGGGACCAAAATATTTCTCTTTTTGGTACTAAAACATCTTGATCTCAACTTACATCTGGACGCAAGAAAACACTTTTACCAGCTCTATTACAAGACCAAGCAGTAATACTGACTTCTTGAACCTTCATAAATCGTAATCTCACTGAAGTTTATTATCAAAATTTTGAAATGACAAATACTCTTCATTTTCTCCCCAATGAACATTTAAGGATAACCTCAGTAGGCTTCCAGTAATCTCTTTGTCCAGGACAGGTAAGGTTAACCCATTAAGCAAGAATTGTCAAGTAAATCCAGTCTAACAAATGATCCATCATTAAGTCAAACAACCTTGTCAAACATTTAAAAAAAAAAAAAAAAATCCTGGATAAGCTTTCTGACAGGTTTTGGAATAGGACCAGTTGCCTCTTCGATCTCCTCTAATCATATCAAAGACATACAAATACATAGAAACCCTAATATTATCAAATATGAGAAAATATTCTTATATTTTATTTTTAACTAGCATTCTAAACCATCAATTACAATGTTATTGCATATACTGAAGCAATGGCCATAAACATTACATGCTACAAACCCTAATAAAGTAAAAGTGAACGTGTACGATAATGATGCACTTCCAAGTCCGGTTGAAACATCTAGCATCTCAAACTGTGTTCTTAAATGCCAGAGATAATTAAATGTTTAGGCCACAAATTATTCTCCTTTCAATCAAGAATTATAATAACCTTGAATAGATTGCAAGAATATTATCTGTGTGATCCCTGAACAAAGACAGAAAAGACGAAACAAATGAAATTGACTAAATTGGAAGAAAGGATCTGCAGACTAAGAGAGTGGAGGACTGTTCACTCACATAGCACTATTTGCCTGTAAATCTTGCTGAGAAACCCCATCTGGTCCATTTTCAGAAATTGTGCTTTGGCATTTCTGTGCAACCTGAAGTAATTGATTCACCTGTAGAAGAAAGTGTTTAATAAGTACCATATTTCCATGTAAATACTCTGTACTTGCATCAACTAAAGTTTCATGCTAAATGGGAGACAAATCAGGCCCTTTGCTTGGAGTTCATGTTTGACTGCTACAGGTTATTTTCCTCCTTATTTTCAACCAATATATATAAATTATTGATGAATAAAACAATAAAAAAGTGGCACATTTAATGCTCAAGTAAG
The DNA here is from genome assembly GCA_903798405.1 of Fraxinus platypoda. Classification (NCBI taxonomy): domain Eukaryota; kingdom Viridiplantae; phylum Streptophyta; class Magnoliopsida; order Lamiales; family Oleaceae; genus Fraxinus; species Fraxinus platypoda. The sequence goes on from CAIGRT010157865.1 coordinate 7,670, forward strand.
AGAGTGATCAACTAGAATTCCCAAAAGTGATAGGGATGTTGACAGCAATTCTAACAATTGTAACTTGATGATTCTGAAGTATAAAACAAACTGCAAAATGCACAACTAATTGCAATAGTTCTGGAACTTCATCGTTCGAACTGTGGCATTCCCAATCATGTTAGGGAAGATAATTCAAATCATACCAAGTCTTACAAAGACAAAGTTACCACACTAAACATAAATTAGCTAGATTTTTGCATGAGCAGGGAATTCAAACCAATGCAACTGGAAAAGGATGATCATTTAAATCATATGGAAACTATGCAAAAAACTTCCATTGAGCTTACAACAGATCAGTTGTAATATGCCACTAATATCTGAGGTGCAACCACAAACTACATGTAAAAGTAAAATTGAACTAGCATAATTCAATTGAGAACGTAATGGAAGTTGTGTGCCTATGAAAAAAAAAACAAAATTAAGGGCTCGGCCAACAAATAGCAAGTCAAGTACAACAATTACCTGTGGTACGACCAATCTACGGGGAAGAAGTTCTTCATGGTGCCTCGCACAAAATTCCCATGACAATATCTGAAAAAGGTAAGTGATTCAATGCAGTGAAAGATATAAAAATGAGTAAAGTAAACTGATAATACTTCCAAGTCAATTAATCTTTCCAGTTTACCTTTAAGTCAGAGGTGAAAATAATACGAAGCTGACCCTCACGAACCACACGAAGTTGCTCATATACACTTTCTTGAACAGCTTTTGCATACTCCAACATCAACATTCCTGAAGGGAATCTACTTTCACGAGGTAAGTCCAAAAATAAAAGCTCATCGATGACCCCACTGCCAAATTTGATTTCATTCAGTCTGGGGAGCACTTCAAAAGTTGCCTCTGTTAAGACCCACACACAAGTAATATGAGTTAGAAAATATCTCGATACTACTTTGACTTAGGATCAATGGATGTATTCCCACAGTTAATTATAAGCAGCAGTTAATCACAGGAAATAAGAGGCAGAATTGCAGCAAGCAAGAGAATCACAGAAAGAATGGGAAGAAGAAGAATAGAAGCAAGAAAGGGGGGGAGAACCGGAGAAGAAATAGGGGAGGGAAGAGAATCAGAGGAAGGGAAGATTTCATTGGCTGCAAGCCAAAACCATTTTTCATTTCATATAATCATCGTCTACCTTCAATGTTGCAATAAAAGGCACATATATGGCAAATAAGCAAACCTAAGCATAAAGGGCTTGGGCCAACCCATTTAATACAAGCCCAACTAAACACAAGTAAAATAGTAAGTCCAACTACAAAATAAAAGATGTCCTCATCACAATCAATAAATGAATTGACTATTAAATATTGAAAGCTTAAACCAATTCTACATCCACAGGCACAGCCAATAGCCCCAAGTATCGTTCAGTGACTGAATCATGCGCAGATTGGTGTGTATGTATGGACAAGAAATAGAGACAGAAAAATTAGAATATGATTTATATTTGGAAAAAACTGATATAAAATACTTCCAAAAAAAATTCATCTCTTCTTTTACGGTTTTACCACCGTCTGAAAAAAAAAATGAAAAAAAGTAAACAGTATATCTAAACTAATACAACAAGAAGATGCTAAGCCTTACATCTCAATAAACTTGTGTTTGGCGACACAAAACATTTACGATATTTTAAAAACAAAAGAAAAAAATATTACTAATATTAATTATTTAAGAAAGAAACAAAGACATACTTGATAGTTTCATAATTTCTAGTCACTTTCTAAGACTACCCTCCTAGTTTTTAATTTGCATAAGCTTGCACAGTACCTTGTAAAGGTAAAGACTTGAGGGAATTCATATTCAAGAACAGTTATTGAAGATGGTGAGTATATAGTTCAGAAGTTAATATAGTGAAGTCATATAGCTACCAAGTTTAGGTACTATTCTATGTTCTTTTACAATCAACATAAACTTAAACCTTAGCCAAGTATGGCATTTTTGTGAATAAGGAAAGGGGATCAAGAGAAGTTCACAGTCAAGAGACTATTAACATGAACAACTTTAAAAATATAGCATCTCCTACATGAAGGTTGTCTAAAAGAAAAGAGAGAATTGCGGCCACGGTGGTACAAACCTTTCATTTTGTTTCAAACTTTATCCAAACCTTTCATTTGTCACTCACGATACAAAACCTTTCAAAAATTTGCACATAGTCCAATCTGACGAAATCCGTTAATTAAGTTGTTAGTTGATCTCAAAAATAGAAAAAATGATAATTTTGATCAACTAAGACAAGTGCATTTTCATGAGATTACATTTCCCTTTTTTAAAAATCAAAAATCAAAACAAAAAATATCTTCATCTTCCTAATACCCCCAACCAACCAAAACAGTAGCTCAGCCATCACCACTCACCCATTGGCATCATTGTCGCCTTCGTGACGTAGCCTCTTCCAAAAGAATCCCGAGATTCATCACCATTTCTACCCAATTCCACCGTCATGGCAACACCATTAATGGTTATTGCCTACCGGCCAAGAAAAGGGTTAAACCCAGTAAGAAAAAATGGGTTCAACGGAGTCGTTGCTCTACATTGCTAGCATCCTCTATTTTCTAACTGCTGCTCACGCCAGAATCCCCAGAGTTTACACTTACGACCCTTGGCAAAAGGTGCCCAAGCCACATTTTACGATGGTAGCGACGCTTCCGACACTATGGGTACCCACTTATTCCCCCCACACCTTTCACTCCACACACATTCACAAATATGTGAATGTTAAAATATGTTGTATTTTTCCTCTCCATTTTTTTTATAGATTTCCATAAAATAGCTCACTACAGTTTAAGTTTAATTCTCTTCATCTGCACTCCATTTCATATTTTCTCTTCAATTTTTCGAGCGGTGCTTGTGGGCATGGGAATTTTTGCAGGTACGGAGTGAACACTAGAGCACTTAGCACAGCTCTATTCAACAATGCTTTGAGCTGTAGAGCTTGCTTTGAGATAAAACATGCAATGGACAAGGATCCCAAATGGTGGAGGTGGCTGTAGCGAGTGACTATCTAGAAGAAGACGGACCTGGGTTTTTTTCCTTTTTTTTTTTTGGGAAGGGGAAAATGTAATATGATGAAAATGCCCTTATCCTAGTTGGTCAAAATTATCAATTTTTTTCTACTTTTGAGGTCAACTGATGACTTAATTGACGAATTCCATCAAATTGGACTCCAGGTGCAAATTTTCGAAAGATTTGATACCGTAGATGACACAAATTAAAGGTTTGAGTTAAGTCTAAAACAAAATGAAAGGTTTGGTACCGTGGTCGCAATTCTCCCAAAAGAAAATTTGCTCCACCGTAATAATATTTATTTTAGCTTACTACATATATGATAACTAAAGAACCTAGAACTGATAGTGATAGCACTATGACTATATATAATCTTTTAACGTAACACAAAAGTAATTCACATCTGTCATGGTAGCTGCAAATAGAAAATAACATGAAATTCAAAAGCATCAAACTACAAAACATACGACTCACCAAATCCCCTCCCAGATTTTGAACCACAAATATCGCACTTCCATGCATCCTGATATAAAAGAAGCAAGAAGAACAAGATGGGAAATTATGTTTTTGAGACACCTTGGACAAACCGAAGTAGAAATAGAGACAAAATAGTATAAGACGGTGCATAAACTAGATGGAAATCAGATCTATGCAATTAAAGTAACTATTTCAATGTATCTAGATCAGCATAAGGTTCAACTAGAAGCATAACTGATTCCATAAAATAACCTACAGCCCAAAACAATTACCACAGCTGCCTGGGGAAATACTCCAAGTGAATGATGCACCACGTTATCATACAAGGACAAACACCACCTCTTCTTTGCACGTTGGGAGTAATACTCAGCCACAAACTTTTTCCAATAGGCAATAGTGTTATCCTAGCAAGATGTAAACTTATCAAAGAGTAAGACAACTTCAAGCTTAGACTGAAATTGGACAAAAACAAAAAGGCAACTTTAAAACAAGCCTATACTAAGCCTACAATAGATGTAAGGCTTTGGTGGGGTGGGTGTGTGTGTGTGTGTGGGGGGGGGG
>CAIGRT010157868.1:0-10645 GCA_903798405.1 Fraxinus platypoda
ATTGCTATTCATTAAAGTGTTAGCTTATTCCTCTCTTAGTACTTAACTTATTCATATTATTTTATCAAGAGAGGAATTATATTGTAAAATCACTTTGATTAAGTGTGGGTCATGTTGAAGTCCTTTAAAGATCAACATTGTAAAGGATTGATGCTCCTTGTTGTAAGTCATAGTGTGGGTCATATTGAGGTCTCGTAAAGCTCAACATTGTATAAGGATCGGTGCTCATTGGTTGTAAGTCACCGGAAGCGTTGTAAAGGGTTAGATTGCACCATAAGTCAATCAACATAGTGAAAAAGGCATTGCTCGTGCCGGAGAGCTTGGTAACGGGGGACGTAGATCATTGGTTTGGATCGAACCTCTATAACATATCGTTTGCACTCTCTAACTCCCTATTATTTATAGCTTTTATATTTATGCTTATTATTTGAATTAATCTATTTAGTCTTTACTTGCTTGAATTTAGATTAATTCTTCGAAAAAGTTTTTAAAACCAATTCACCCCCCTCTTGGTTAGCCTATCTTGGGTTTACAACAGCAAACTTGAAAAAGTAAGTTATAAAACAGAAGACATACTATTTGCATTGGTTAATTCTCAAACACTTATTTGAAAGAATTAGACATTCGATATGGTAATCATTACAACAAAAAAGCCTACGGCAACGTTTTGACGTGTGTTGCAAATCGAGATGTTGTCGTAGATGTGAAAGATACGACGACGTTTAAAAAACGTTGCGAAAGATTGTCAAAAAAATATTGTGAAAGATCTAAGGCAACATTTTTTGAACGTTGCGAAAGACAGTCTTTAGCAACGTTCAAAAAATGTTGCTAAGGACTATCTTTCGCAACGTTTTTTAAACGTTGCCATAGATCTTTCGCAACATTCTAAAAACGTTGCCGTAGATCTTTCGCAGCGTTTTTTAAATTTGTTGAAGACCCTTTCGCAGCGTTTTTTAAATTTGTTGAAGACCCTTTCGCAGCGTTTTTTAATTGTTGCCGAAGACCATTTAGCAACATTTTTTAAACGTTGTCGAATACCCTTTTGCAGCGCTTTTTGACCATTGCCGTATGTTGTTTTTCAGTTTTTAATTTTTTTTTGCATAATTCATTTATTTATTTCCAACAAACCTATTATAATTACAAAACAAAATACTTGGAAATTAGTCATATGTAATCGGAGTTTGCATAGTTCTAATAAACAAAAATAGTAAATATAATTAATAGCCAACTGATTAGCCTACTCAAAAAGTTAACATCATTAAATACTAACATTACCCTACTAAAAAAGTTATATAACAATTAATTGACCAACATAATATTAGAAAATATTGGATCCATATACGAGTTTGCTTCTGTGACCAACAAGCCATCCCAAAAATAATCTAACTCCGTGCATATCACAAAAATAATAAGGATGTAATTAGCATGCAAATCAAAAGTACTTAAAATTGAGATGTAGTTTATACCGTAAGACGATAAGTGCTTTATGTGCTCATTTTACATTTTTGATGCTAAAGTCACATAGCATGGAAGGCACAAGTGTGTGAAGGCCCAGTAAAATGTCACCAATCCTCATATCCCGTCTCCCTCCCCTATTCTGTCTTGCCCCTAGTTCACATAAGTCCTGCTAGATTCTTTTCTATAAAAATAAAACCCTTCCTTAAAATACCATTGACCTTACATGGATATCCTAACTCCTCATATTAAAAAAAAGGAGAATTTTTTTGTATAGTCTTTTGATGCACTCTCTAATAGGTAGTAATAACAAAACATATTAGATAAAAGTACCTACTCTATTTTATATAATTTGAAGTCACTCAAGCTAAAATCTAGAACTTCCCAAGGAAAAATGTAGCATACTAGTAAAATAAAGAATCATCATAACAATACCACTGTTCTTCTGTAGGCAAATGAATTGACCAGCCCCCCAAACATAACTTAGGTAATGAGACATGAAGCAGAGTATGATTTGCTTCAATGAATGCAAGCTCGGTCAACATAAAACCATTGATGTGCAAATATGGACCAGAGAACCCTCCAATGATATTGAAAATTAAGTCAACAGTTGAAGGTATACAGTTTATATCCTTACATCCCTTACTCATTCTACTGAATCTCAATTCAAAATTAGAATTTGTTAAATAAATTGAAGTATATGGAGTAGAAAACCAAAAGGGCGAATGACTTGAAGCTATTGCTTGCATTGGTCCTACCACTTGTGTAGAATATAGATGGTTTGAAATGGTTGTGCTAAATATGATTGTGGAGAAGTATGAATCACTGAATTTCATTTCTACATTTCTTGGTTGTGAATGCAATTACAAGCTCTCGTCTTACGTTTATTTTTTATTCAAGCAATCGTGTCAGTGAAATTTATATTGCACCTTGTAATGTGTCTATTGTAGTTACTGAGATTGAGTTCTAAGTTTCTTAATCTCCCACTTCACATTTACATATAGATGCAGGATAATCAACTCAATTTGGAAACCAATCCCCACAACGAAATTATCAAAACATGTATTTCCATAGCAAAGAAAGATGTCAAAACCATGTCTGCAAAAAAGTAAACCACAAGTTAGATAACAAAAACATCACATTACAAGCAACTATTATCAACATTATAGCACATAGTACTATTCTATTGCACTGCACTTGTTAACATTCAGTACATTACATTAAGCCTGATTTATTGTAGAACCGACTTCAGTTTTCCCCTGCAAGTTAGGGGGTTGTATCTCCAAATCCTCGAGAGGACGGAAAAATGCCTTTTTCCCCAACACTGAATCACCATTATGAGCAGCAAGTCTATTACATCTAACAAAGTCTCAGCTCAATTAGTGAAGCCAATATGGAGAAATATTGTGCAGCCTCCCGTGAATAAATCTCATGTAAACTAGTTATTAATTTTTTGTTATTATTTTATTTGCTAGATGTGTATTATGCTTAATTTGTGACCAAACAGGTAACTTAAATCGATGCTTAGCAGGAAATGGTTACATGACCGAGAAGCAGAGAAGAAACATACCTCTGGATACTAGCGCGATAGAGAATCGAATAGAGAATTTGGGGGTTTTCTTTAGAAAGAGAATGAACTAGGAGCAGAACAAGAATGAACTAACAGAAAAAACGAGAATGGATTGATGAAACGAAATGCCATCGTGGATCATGTTTCTGCGCGAGCTCTGAACTGGTGAAGAGACGACAAGGACAAATGGACGACAATCAGCAGTGGCTACCTATGGACGATCGATGACCAGCGTCGGCAACTGAAAAATTACTCCTTCGGTGATGGCGATTTGAGGGGGAAACCGAGAGAGTTGAGGAATCGGGATTTAGGGCTTCTATCATGATTTTGATGTACTGTTGGTTTTTGTTTTTTTTTTTTTTCAAATTATCTAAGCGGGTCGGTTTGGGTAGGTTATGAATTGGGTAATTTGTGGGTTGTTGGGCTGGAATGTGATAGGCTCTTTTAAATGGGCTAGAATATTTTTACAACGTTTTATAAACGTTGCAAAAGGCTACCCTATTTAAACTTATTTGCAACGTTGAACAAACGTTGCAAAAGGAAAACATTTCGCAACGTTTATTAAACGTTGTGAAAAGGTAGTCTACAAAATCCTTTTTGCAATGTTTAATAAACGTTGCGAAATGTTTACATTTTTTCAACTTTCAACGTTTAATAAACGTTGAAAAAAGGTAAACATTTCGCAACGTTTATTAAATGTTGCGGAAGATTATAATCTAAGTATTAGCAACGGTGAATTAACGTTGCAATAGAGTGGATTTTTAGCAACACCCGATAAACGTTGCAATAAATAAAATCTTTGGCAACACTCAATAAACGTTGCGAAAAGCGACATTTGCAATATTTATTTAAAAAATATTGTCAAATCTCAATTATATTAACCAATTGCAACATTCACTTATTTAAATGTTGCGATAGACACCTTTAGCAACATTTAATAACCGAATGTTGCCATTTATGTGTTGCAAAAAATCACTTTTGTTGAAGTGAATATTAGTTTAGTTGATTCTTGGAGGTTGAAGTCGTAAAAAATAAGGAGAATCCTCATTTGTTTATGTGTTGAGTTGCAATATTAAAATCTAACCAAACTAGAAAGAATGAGGATTAGTATATGAATTCAACCTTACATCACACCTTAGGAAAATATTTAAAAGAATAAGTTTGGGGTGTGAATCCCACGAGAGAAAAAGTGATACATTTAACCATTGAGGGTTGTGATTTGAATTTTTTATGAATTTATGATACTTTATAAGAAATTTCGTACACACACGTGTCAATTTTGCAATGGATAAGTAGAAATTAATTTTAATAATGTGATTTTGAAGCAATTCATAGTTTTAATACAGAAATTCTACTACCGAGATCAAAGATAGATTATCTTATCATGTTTGTTTAAAAATTTTCTTTAAGTTAGATTATAATTTTGTTTGAGGATAAACAAATATTCAAGTTTAGGAGTGTTTAATAAGTGTATTTTTTATACACTAACCTAGGCTATTAAACTAGGATATTTATTATTAATTTTGATGAATTAAAGCTTAATTATGTGTAATTGTATTTGTTAGGTAAATCTCAAGACAAATTGATGGAATTAAACAAAATGAGCGCAAAATCGAATGAAAAATGAAGAAATTCAAAGTTTGGGACTAAATTGTGCACTTTCAATAGCTGATCTGGACTTAATATCAATGATGGAAGAATGATTGGACTCAATTGGATGTACATGAAAGCTAAATGGTTAAAATTGCATGAAGAAAGGCTCAAGATGAATGAGAAACAAAATCCGGGAATCGAAATGAAAAAGCCTGAAAGTGGCGCAACCGCGCACGCAGTATAAGAAGTTGGTGCACCAGCAGTGCTTGTCAAAAAACCACATGAGAGCCACATGTGCCTTGAGCTGGGCGTGCACAGGGAAAATAGAAGGACTGGTTGTGCAATTACTGTTTGAAGCAGAATTTCCATTGAATTAAAATTCAGATGCGAGTTCTACCTTATTTTTGACTCCTCTAAATACCAAACTTGGGCAAAAACGGAACACTCTCTAGCATCTTAATAGCATATCAAATAATCAAATTCATCAAGAAAAAGATGCCAATTGTTATATTTTGAGAGAAAAGATCAAGTACAAACAAGAATTGAAGGTCAATTACATCAAGAAATTGAAGAATTCAACAATGAAATTGAAAATTAAGATTTTTTACATTCATTCATGATTCGGACAATATTTATTTATAATTCTTCTTGTAATTTATATGAAATCATGCTGGCTAGATTCGTAATAGTATTGGATGAAGATGAACACTGTTATTTATTTATTTTAATTAAGACTAGTAGTTTAGTGTTTCTTGATTAATTTTGCATTTTCATTACATTATTTAATTGTTTGGTCATCAATTAGATAATTATTTGCTTATTATAGTGTTGAAAGATTCACAATAAGTTTAGAACGCAGTAATGTTAATACACGGGCAATAAATGTTCGGAATAACAATATCGCTTGTACAAGGATATAGATAATATGAAATTTAATGCATTCTAGTCATTCGAATTCAGATTAGAAATAGAATCATGTCATGATTAGAATGAAATTAATTTATTTTTAAAAAAGATAGTTAAATATCTTAGCTTTATCGATTGTCAACACTAAATGTACGGAACTAAATTACATAATTGAGAATTGAATTGAATAGTAATAGATGAATTCTAAATCCAATACAATTATCATAATTTGATATAAACAACTTTTTATCATATTTCTTAATTTATTTTAGAATAATTACAAAAATCAAATCTCATTTGTGTTACATATTTTGAATTCAATACATGATTAGTAGGGGTGGGCATAGGGTCGGGTCGGTCCGGGTTTGGCCCAAAATTGACCCGACCCGAAATACTCGATTTTGGGCTCTTTCATGACCCGACCTGACCCAAATCAAACCGGGTTGGGTCCACGGTTTTATATGCAAAACCAGTCAAATCTTCTTTTGATCGCAACCCAATTGGTTTTGATCCCCAGAAATAAGGACAAGAAAGATTTTCACATCCCCAGGCAAAGGTTCCACCCCAGCTCGGAGAACAATATTATGCTCTATATTGGCACCTGCACCCGCCGATATGCAGTTTTCCAAAATCGCCATGTTTAGTAACCCATTGATCCTTTTCGATACTAGTTTTTGCAATAACGTGCGACGCTACCCATTGAAGGGCAGTGCATGAATCTTCATAGGATATAGGTAGAAGATGTTCAGGGGCAAGCTTGTATTCGGCAGAAATGATTAGAGCTTTTGCTTCGGCTGCTAAAATGCTCATGTAACGATGGAAGAACAAAGAGTATAGAGAATCGACGATAAATCCACCGCCATGGTAGTAGACTAAAACGAGGAGTTTTTGGTTGGAGTCTGTCAACTTTGGGAGGAATAGTCTGGCTTTAACCTCCGGTGAAATAACTATTATGTCTTTGGAGGCTACGCTAGTGGTTGGGTCCTTCGGTGACGGTGGTTGCACTCTTATGTGGAAATAGGGTTAGAGAAATGGGTTGGGTCTGTTTGAAAATATTTAAACCGTGGATCCGACCCGACCCAACCCAACCTAATTCAAAATCGACCCGAACCGACCCGATCGGGTTGGGTCGGGTCGGATCCATGATTTTCGAGTTATGGGCCCAGCCCTAATGACTAGTACATTTGAATTGATATTTATTTCCTGTGGGATGATAATCTTAACGCATCATATCTATTACTTATCAACAACTCATAAGCTTGCGAAAATTGTCCAAACAACCACCAAACTATTACTCAACCATTGATCTCCCATCCGATTATGCAATTTATTCTTAATAATCTTCATCGCAGAAAACACTCTCAACCATAGAAGTAGCAACCGGACGAAATTAACTCCGGTATTACAAGCCTATAAACTAATGGATACACCTAATTTTTATCATCACAATCAACTTTTCTATGAGGTCACTAAGACCTTTAAGCCTTCAAAATCTTTGTCAGTGCGTATATCAATAATATAGGCTACAATTGTAACAACACCTTAACTTATTTTCATTAACATTATATTGTTTTAAAGAAAATTATCTCTTGATTTTTGATCCCACAATAGAAAATGTTTGGTCTGTCACTTTGTAACTGATACTATTTCCCTGGCAAATGCAATTTCCTAAAATTATACGTTCATTGTTCACAATGTGAATTTCATGTTATGGATGGGTTGATCAAAATAATTCCACAAAAGCATAGCAAACAAGCATAATCAGCTCATTTACATTTCTTTTACTCACCAACGCCGACACAAATGTTCTACTAATAATAAATATGCTTCTTAGATTATTAAATAATTAACAATACCTATGCAATAAGCCATATGGTGATGCCACTTCCGAGGACATTATTGTCACAAGTAGGGATGACAAAAAAATTTGTTCAACTCGATATTCGTAGTGCCCCGCCTCGAATTGGGAGGGGATTATCCGCCTAACCGGGTAAATGGGGCGGGGACGGAACGAGGGTCATTGCCCCGAAGCGGGTACGGGGCGTACGAGAAACATAGTCCCCGCTACCTGCTAGCCGTCCCATTTAAAGTTAACTTCAAATTTAAATTTTTTATCAAACAAAAATAACATATTTATCATCATTTTTAAAGAGAATATAAGTTGTTTTTAACAAATTGATAAAAAAACAAAAGTAGTAATATTTACTAACTAAAGACATAAAAAAAAAATAAAAGCAAAAAATAAAAAACTAATAATAAATGTGGCGATAAATGGGGTAGGGTACCTGCCTTGCCCCACCCTTACCCTCCCCGTACTGCTTCAACCGGATATGTGGATTAGTTAAGGTAACAAAAATACTTGACGGGATTGGACTGGAAATGGTCGATCCTTCCCATACTCATCCCTTTGATATCCCTAGTCATAAGGCCTGCAATTGCTAATGTTCGTTTGCAGAACTAACAACAATATTCAACCTAAGCACGAAGGCAAACAACACGGAAAAATAGATAAAAGGCCAAACACCATGATCTACTTATAAGACAAATTTCAATTATTAATTTATGGGTTTTGCTATGTATACACCAGGATCCTGATGTACAGCCCACCTTACAATAGGGAGACTCATGATTTTTTTTTTTATTGGGCGTGAACCCTCCTTATTGTAAGGAGACTATACACAGGAGTATCAAATCCCAGTGTAGAAATAGAAAAACTCTTAATTTATAGCTTCATATTTAGCATACAATATTTTTTCTTTTCAAAAATCAAGTCTTAATTTATAGGACCACCAAACCAATTATTTAAAGAACACCATTACTCCTTAATTCATAGGACCCACACCCACCAACCAGTTATTAATTTATCTATATGGGCCAAAATCATCAATTTTAACGTTTTCAACTATGTAGAGACAGTAACGTGTAAAGTTATTGCTCCAAATATGAAGAGCCAAAAAATGTAATCTTGGAAAAACATGGTTTTCCAGTTGTGCATCGAAGTTCAAGATGACGACAAGTAGAGCTTGATGGATCGTTGGACGGAAAACACATTTTCAATTTTGATCATTATTTTATTTTTCATAATTTCTATATCGTTTTTCAATTACTATATTGTTTATGGAAACATAGAGGGTGAAGATTTATATTTAAAATCAAATTACGCTTTGTATTCTTTTAGAACTTTTAGAAAACCTTAGAATCATCCAAATTCTTTCTATTCAATTTTGAATCAACAATTTTATCGATTGAGATAAATTATTCAATGATCAACGAATACTTAATTTCTTATATTAACAGGTATCCTCATAATCTACATTTTCTAGACTTGTTATTTATTCATATTTTTTAATTATATTAATTTGATGTAAGAGCTTATCACATTTTGAGAATAGTGAAGCCCGAATAGTTATTTTATGTGACAATCTATTTTCTCATTTCAATCTAAAAATGAAATAATTAAATTTAGATGATAACCATAACTAAACCACTTTTCCTTTTTTCAATCTTAGTGTTCTAGTCAAGGAATTAATCCAAGAGGAAAATAATTAAAAAAAAAAAACACCAATTAAAAAGAATTGTGAGCACTAAAATGAGAAAACAGAACTCATTTAACTCTTTACAAAGGGAGGTGGAAGAAGAAGAAGTGGAGGATGATATATTCTCAGTTGAAGTCCATAGTGCTCCAGATAATAAAGAGCTTAAGGGAAGTTATAAGAAATCTAAGAGCAATAAAAAGAAAAGGGGGAGACCATCAAAACGCTAACCATGCAATACAACTTACTAATTTGGAATTTAAGAGGTATTTCTAACTCTTTGAAGAGGCTCGGAAAACTGATTCAAACTAATCACATTATTACCTTGCTCATCTTAGAACCTATTGTTGATAAAGGTCAGATTAAAGATTTTTGCAAGAAATTGGGTTTCGATAATTGCTTTGTTAATGTGAATGGTAAAATTTGGGGATTTTGGAAGAGTGAGGTAGATGGCTATATTGTTGATGATAAAGAACAGCATATTACTCTCAAGATTAGAAGGCAGAGCAAGGATATTTACATCACTACGGTTTATGCTAAATGCTCAGTTTCTCTTAGGAGAATACTTTGGAATGACCTTGCATCATTTTCTGAGAGTCTGGACTCTCCCTGGCTTATTGGAGGGGATTTTAATTCGATTCTTAATAGAGGGGAGAAGGATGGAGGTAACTCACCCAATAGAAAATCTACGGAGGATTTTAACAATATGCTTATCAGTTGTGGTGTGGATGAGTATATTATCAGGGGTAGCAATTATACTTGGACTAATGGCAGGATATGGGAGAAATTGGACAGAATTCTGGTTAATGCACAGTGGATGAATGAGTATACTGGATTCGAGGCTGAGGTGTTAAATAGGGACACATCAGACCACTGCCCTTTCTTGATAAAATGCAAGGTTCAACAAGTCAGGATGAAGACATCCTTTAGATTCCAAGCTATGTGGTGTCAAAAGGATGATCTATTGGATACTATTAGAAGATGTTGGGAGACTCCACTGTGTCCTTATTCTAGAGGGTTGTTTGGTTTCTATTTCAAATTAAAAAGACTCAAGAAGACACTTAAGAAGTTGAATAAAGACACTTTTGGTAATATTTTCATAGATATTGCTAAGGCTGAAGAAGAAGCACTCATGAAAGAAATCATCTATGATAGATCCAAATCCCCTAATGATAGGATGGAAGTGAATGAGGCCTATGCTAGACTTAATAGATTACTTTCTATGGATGAAGCATACTGGAAGCAGAAGGCAGGGATTAAATGGTTGAATGAAGGGGATAAAAACTCTAAATTCTTTCATGCTTGGGTTAGGAAAAAATGGACGAAGAATAGTATTAACCTGATATCCAATAATGGCGTGGAATTGAAGGAGCCAAGGGATATTCAACAATCTGCTGTGGAATATTTTGAGAAAATATTAACCCAAGAAGCTACTGAAGGGGGAGAAAGTATTCTGGAAAATATTCCTATGTTGGTGACACAATATGAGAATGATAGGCTGAATAGGGTGCCAGATATTGAAGAAATTAAAGAGGCTGTTTTCAGCATCAACAAAGATAGTGTAGCAGGCCCTGATGGCTTCTCTAGC
>CAIGRT010157871.1:0-20668 GCA_903798405.1 Fraxinus platypoda
TACATAATTCCATAGTGTTCAAATTTGGAGAGAGAAAAAAGTGAGAAAACTCATATTTTCTTATTGCCCAATTCAAGAATTAGTTTCTTGATTTAATTAAAAGAAGGTGCCCACCCACTAGTATAATCTTGACTTTGGAGAATATCATAGAAGACTTGGAGGTTTGAAGTATCAAGTTCTTGCAATTAAAAGCTTCAAAGTTCGTGATTCGGATCCAATTCTAGAATTGATCATCGAATTTAGGTAAAAAAATCGAATCCCTAATTCTTGATATAACATACACGTGAACATCTAGTCGATCTTATTTATTGAATTAAAGATTTTTTTAATTTCTGAATAATCACGCTTCCACATTCCAACATAGGCAATAGGAATGAAAAGCAAACGGAAGCTGTAGGTGACATATGATGATAATGGTGGGAAAATGGTAGAGGTCGACGGCCAAAAATAAGCAATCTGTTAGTTTAGAGTAAAATGTTAGACCGATAAAGAACAATGTCCCGAGTCCGAGGGTTATCCTGGAAAAAAATATTCGAGTTCGGTTATGATTATGGGGTAAAGTTTATGAACAAAGTTCATTTATTATTTGCTTATGGGTAATTACTAATTATTCACACGACAATATTTTATATCTGCACTACATTTTAATTACAAGAACTATTTTCGATATTTGCTCACTTTTACTTTTATGTCAACTTTTTTCTCGTCGCATTATCATTCTTAACTTTCAATTAATTGACATATTTTGTCTCTAATCACGATTTTCATCCAAATATTCTACTAATGTGCATTGAGAATATGGACAAATATTTTGTTTTAACTTTTGTATTAGTTATTTATTTCGGTTATTTAAAAATACGAGAGATAAATAGTTCTTTTTGGCCCTCATAACAAACATTTTTGAGGAAAATCGTCTTTAAGACAATATGTGAAAATTAATAGAGGATTGATGATAAAAAAAAAAGTTGAGAACATGAATGAAAAGTTTAAGGATATTCATTGTAATTAAAATGTGGTGCAGTTAACAAAAATTGTGTTGTAACCTTTGTTTATATAACACTAGCTAGTAACTCATTTCTTGATAAATTCATATTATAGGACTGTCTCCAAATATTAAAGCATGTTATCGAGGTTTTTATAATCGATTTAAATTATAAATAAATAGATATAAATGAATAATGAATAGTGAATAAAATGATAATACTTGTGGGTTCCACAAATGTGTGAATAACATAGGTGTGGCCGATTATAAACAGGTGCCAAACATGCGTCAAATGTAAAACCAAGAAGTGAAATTCATCCCTAAAACCCATAACTAGTAGCTTAACTAAATGACTATAAAGGAAAACGAAAAAGCAAATGAAAAATAAAATTCAAGACAAACCAACTTTATCAATATAAAGTTCACAATTAATAGATTATAATTGATCAAGATAATTAATTTTCCATTCTAAGATCATTCACATCTCTAGTTATGGCAGGAATGCAGCTTGAGCTCCTAAGAATTCCACCCTTCTTTGTTGCAGCACCATTATCTCTAGCACCCATGGATTTGCATCTAACTTGTCTCTTCTTCAAGATTTCTCTCATGGCTTCAGCTTGACAAAGAATTGGATAAGCCCTTCCAAATTTGTTAAACCTAGCACATGCATGCATATGGGAATTCAGTGCTTCCTCCCTATTCCCACCATTTTTCTCAGTCTCTTCTTTTACTGCTTCGGCGCAGAGCCCACAAATCCACTTCCCTGAGAACTTATCGCGCACTTGGCCTACATACACGGGAGTGCATTCTTCGCTCATGCCACAGCTCTCACATTTGACATCTTCAATTTCAGAAATTGGTGGTAGTTTTTGCAACTCTGCAGCATTAGCAGCCTCTTTGGTTAGCTCGAAAGACATGTCGGATACTGTTCTTTGCAGGATATTGTTCTTCGAGGACTTGCACGAGTTTCGGGTTTTAGAAGAATTCCTAACAATAGCCTCTCCATGTGGTGCCATGATGATGAATTTAATCTTCAAGCGTCAAGAAAACCCTAATGATGATGATAATGTTGATGCAATGGGTGTGCGTGTTGTGTGTGTATTTTTTTAAGGCTTAAGAAACCCTTATGAGAATTGTGAATTCTATGATTTAAAAAGTTATATAGAAATAATCAGCTTATGGAAAATAATTGAATTTTTTGTTGGATGGATCTGTGATCATATGACTGGACCTATTTATAGATGTTTGCCCTGTAACTTGGGAACACTAAAAAAGAACATCTAGTGGACCATGGAAACTCCCAAGTCACTGTACAATTTTCACTTGTACAGTCTTGAATGTGCTAGATTTTTCTTCAGAATTTGTGGCTTAAAACAAGAGTATTAATTGTATGCATATCTTCCATCGAGTAACAACTGGTGAGTTGCCCATATATGGATTCACTAAGAAAGTACAACACTATTAAGAATGGTCTCAAGAAAAGAATTTGCGTTCATCGATATAAGAAAAACAAACGTCTATGAGTACTGAGCATTACTTGCTATATTGGTTTATATAAATGGCACGACGTAGGGACAGACCATAGTATAAAAAAAATTAGCTCAGCCTAAAATTCTATCATAGTTTCGCCTCTAGCACGATGTATATATAATTACTTTTACTTTGGAATAATTTATCAAATCATGTAAAACTCGAGTGACGTAAAAGATTGAAGAGTTGCAAACAAAGATATGTAAAAGATTGAGTAATTTTAAAATGATGAAATTTGCACAGTTGAGATTGTTAAGCGTAAAAGTCCATAAATTAAAATATGAATACAAGTGATTCGGCTATTACTTTTAACAAAGTTGACTTTTTAAAGTAAAACATCAAGATTTAATGCGGTCCGACTCTAAAAAGCTCAGATGAACAACTCGTTCGTAAATGAATTTTAAGATTGTTACTTTCAAATGAGCCCCAATCTCGTAGAGAATCGATACTCGAAGATACGAGTTACTCCACCCTCAATAACAATTTCCGAAATGTAGTTTTCTTGCGTTTATCTTTCTGGAGAAACTATTGCAGTAGAAATTAGCTTTGTTCATCAAGGAATTATTGCACAAGTTGCTTGATTTCACATGACTACTTATTTTTAACCACATAATAAGGCTGACTTTTTTTGGCTGAAAGATGAGAACATTGATTTTATGAGTCACAAGCTTCTTGAAATAAAGAAAAAAAGTGGTTTCATGGATGTCTCAGTGAATGGCTACTTAAGAACATAACAGTAGCTTTCCACGCTTGCAAATGGTTATAAATTCTACCTTTCATGGCTTATGATTAATTGTGCCATCAATTCT
Source organism: Fraxinus platypoda (assembly GCA_903798405.1). Lineage (NCBI taxonomy): Eukaryota > Viridiplantae > Streptophyta > Magnoliopsida > Lamiales > Oleaceae > Fraxinus > Fraxinus platypoda. The sequence goes on from CAIGRT010157871.1 coordinate 3,322, forward strand.
CACATGACTGATAGTGACTCAACAATTTTTTTTCCTCGAAAATTTAAAGAAAATTAGGGTTAGTTCTTCAAACTTGGTTTCCACCTTCAAAGTGATGTTATGAATTCACAACCTTAAGTAGGTAAATTTGGATCTTCTATGTAATCGAAATCACAGTATGGACGGTAATAACACGACTTTCAGTTGAATTTGGAAAAAATAAAATTAAGTGGTTGTACTTTTTTCCATCAACTTCAAGTCATATGAAAGTCGATTTCATCATATATATATATAGTGTGTGTGTGTGTGTGTGTGAGGAAGTGGCTATGCAATGCTAGGGTTGTAGCACTGTATATGTCTTTACATTTTTATTAGGAGAATGTGTAATTGAAAATAAATTTGAAATTGAAAATAAATTTGAAATAAATAAATTTTAAAAAATCTATACCAAATAGGGGCTAAATAAACAAAGATTTAGCGGGTACCAAACAGGAGCTATGCGTCTTTATATTTTTATTAGGAGAATATGTAGAATAAATTTTGGAATAGTTGATTGATAGAGAATGTGTGGTTAAAAAATAACGAAAATTTTTAAATTTGGGCGTAACATTAATTTATGGAAGAATGTGTAGTTGAAAAGAAGAAAGAAAAATATATTTTAAAAAAAATAGGGATCAAACAAGTGCTAAACTAGAATAACAGCAAATAGCCAACAGAGTATGATTACTGAGGACCCAAACTAAGCAAGAGTTTTTAAGGTTCTATGCCAAGAAAAGCAGAGTACGATGAAATAGCAGATTCTTTTTCGAGTACTTAGTTGTTCTGGTTCCTCTAATCCACAACCATAAATTTACACGAATGACCAGTTTACGAACATAAAGCAGATGCAATGGGCATTGTCGTCTTCATTCAGAACTTTCCAAGCTATTGCACGTTCATAAGAGACGGGCCTCCCCATGCTCGACAGACAGATACCACTTTGAAGACATGCAAAACCCTGTCAACAGAAAGTGCCAAGATGAAAAATAAGATCCCTCCCTTCGCCAAAAGTATAACAAAATTGTTCCTATGTGATTTCTCGATTACGGGTTAAAGCCAGTTGTGAGCCCCGTGCAATTTTTTCTCTAAAAGTGAGGTGAGATCTCTAGTAAATGTCTTCTCAATTCAATGAATCTGCAGTGAAAGGTGGACCACTTACCCAGAGATATCATGAAATAACACAAAAGAGGGTACGGATTGAGGGAAGGATACAAGCACACGCTAGGCAGTTTAGTCAATTTAGTTATGTATCATTTTATTGAATTTTAAGTTTTTTCGATCAGACGACAAATGCACAAAAGTTTATTGATTTCAATCAGGGACGGATGTAAGGGGGGACTGGAACGGGCTAGCCCACTTAATTTTTTTGGTGTATGTGTAATTTCATTTTATTTTTACATATTAGCTCGACTTGTAGTCCGGTCCTCCGTTCCTGGTTTCAATTGCTAAAAGTCCGAATAGCATATTCTACCACTTCCCGCAAAATCCCCCCATTTCATCATATTTGGCATGTATTTGTCAAATTGGGGAATGACTAACCTGCTGCATTATCTGTGGGAACTCGGAACAGAGATTTTTCCTTCCATGATCATCAAATATCTTTTCCAGAGATATGTCTTGAAGGGCAACTAAGGTTGTCTCAAGCATGTCGAGACCAGCCTGGTTTGCAAATGTAAAAACTGGCATTGCCTGCATAATTTTTGAAGTCAGATAAAACGGAAAACTATGAAGCTATGCTACCTACCAGCATCTATTAGCATGTTTGGCAAGGGGGTAGGATGGTACTAGATACTATTAAGAAAGAAAAGAAGTTAAAATTACGTTCATGGTATAGTCCAATCCTATCGAGTTCTACATACCCAAACATGCAAGTTCAAGTAAAGAACAAAGTAGCTGAGTGCTCACTAATAATGGGTACAAAGAGAAATCCTTCAAGAATGCTACAAGCTAGGGACTTCAATGGAACACACAGGGTTGATTAGACTGGATAAAAGGACAGTCCCATAATTGAGTTAAATAAATAGATCCTCTTATGTATGTCATCCTTTCTACAATTCCTTGTCTTCAACCGTTTATATAGAAAGATGTTTGTGCCTAATTCCTTCGAGTTAAGATTGTTTAACGTCCTCCTTTATGTAAAAAATGTTTATATCAATATACTAGGGTAGAATATAATAGGTTAGAGGGCAATGCCAAACCCTCCATTCACCCTATGAACCCTCGCCTAAGTCTGAATGGCCTTCATAATAAAAATAAAAAAAAAATTAATATGCAAGTTCAACTTCATATTCCAACTTGCATCTTGCAATAAAATGCTACTTTTACAGAACATGGAATGTAACTCACAAAATTACGACTGCCGATAAATTGATCAAACAATAAATTGATAAATTAAGAGTGGCAATCAACAAATATTTCAAGCTTTTGATAATTATTTTGCTTACACAAGTATTGGAGAGAAAACAAAGGAAGAAAACCTGGAATCAGAAAGTTACCTTCATGGAGCAGCATATAATAGCATCAGAGTGATTCCACAGAGCTTTGAGGATTGATTCACTCCCTTCACCAGCAGATTTGAGAAGATCAACACCCATATAGCTCCTATTAAGGAGGAGAGCGAATAAACTAAATCAATTAAAGTGCCACGAAATTCAGAAAAGCATTCCTTTAATGTTTGTCTAGTCAGTTGCATTTTCAGCACAAACCTTGGCCTTAGAAGTCGCCCAGAATCTTCACTGTGAAATCATATATTGCAAAATAAAACTAACAAACAAGAATGATGCTATCAAGAGGTACCTGTAACTTTGGCAGATCCAACGAGCAAGAGTATGTGCTTCAGGAGTTCCAAGTGGAGAACGAAGACTAGCTTGCAGACCCAGGTGAGATGGAGAAAGAGCTAATGCAACCCGTTGAACTGATGATATGATGCTACGTACATACTGTCGGGCAATCGAAGCAACATGATCTTGCATGTGGCTTTCAAATGCAAACTCAAATGCTATTGTCATGACGGATCTTGTAGTGCCACTGGTAACAGCAAGGTCATTTGAAGCTTTATTTCCCGCAGTTCCAATTTCAAGAGCAGATGCGAGGTCCAGGGTGCGGTTTGGACTCGAAGATTCCTATGTAACATTGTAGAATCATATAAATTGGGGTCCAAGAAAGAGGTTCTAAAAGGATTTGGACAGTTAGTAATGAAATTAATCAAGATCATTCCAGGATCAATCAAATGAAACCAGGCATACGTTCAAGAGAGAGAAGGATTAGTTCGTGTCTGGGTCAATATTAATCAAATCTTTTTTTTAGATGCAAATTTGCTTGTATACAACTTTGTAGTTGTCCATCTACCCATTCTTGAACGTAATTGTCGCTGAAGTATTTAATCAGTAGAACCCTGATTATTCCTCAAGGTATTCACGCAACTGATCATCCTGTGTTAAGCCTCACAACTCAATTCTATGCCATCCATTAGTCCATCAACTTCTCTTCAGAAGAAATTTACCTGTCATAATATTCTAGATCTGAACATTTCTACATTTTTGTCACTCACTTTTAGAAATTCCCACTTACTGATGCAACTATATACAAAACAATAAAGGGTCAACCAAAAAGTTAAAATCATTATTCGTGATTTACATTAATTTTTTCATCTACATTATTCTATTCCACCTATTCGATAGAAATAGATGAAACAGTCATTCATCAATAGAATTCAGTTCTCTATTAGTGAAGAGTAAGAAATACAAAATACAGAAACTGTACGTGAAAACTCACCTTGGCAGAATCAAGAGGAATGATGCGGAAACCAGATGGCAGGAGAGGAGCATCATCAGCAAAAGAGGCATCAATAGGGGCAAATATGAGTTCAGCACATGTGCCAACCGCATTTTCATCTATCCCACTGCACAGCTGCAAAATTGCGAAGAGATGGATACTGAGCGGAAATACTTGAAGGCAAGAAATAGACTACAGAACATATAATCAGTGTTTTAAAATGCAAACTCAGGACTCGCTTGAGGAGGGACTGCTCCAGATTGAGACATGGGAAAGTAAGAATCATGGCCTGAGGCAAACCCCCAGAGTTCTTGGGTGCAATTTTTACACTCTTCCCTTGAGCACATGCCCATTAGGTTCTCATTTTTAGAAAGTATGTTACGATTTTAGAAGTCCCAACATAATGTTCTTCACGAATGTGATACCTTTTCAACCTAAAGTCAAAATCACTTGCCAGATTTCGCTAAAGAAGAAAAACCTTGAGCAATTTTTATCCACAAGACTTATAAAGAAAGGATGTGCTAGCAAATACTCACTGTTCCTTCAATATTTGAAGGCCTTAAATTTTACCGTGTTACTATTTTCAAACATTGTTGATCTTGTCTTTTACCATAACTCAGGTTATAAAACACGATTGCTGACCCTTGATTGCACTTTGAACTTTTTCTTCAGTTTCCAATATCATGGTGGATATCTCATGATCTTGGTCTTTGACAGTTTACCATTCAATCATTCTTTTCTTTTCATTTCAATAATAGCACCCAGTATAAAATTTTGGAGTTTTGGTTACTTAAACTACACTTTTTCCCACATGCTTCATACACACACGCACGTACATGCACATATAGAAGACTACAATAGAATGTATCTCTGCAGTAATTCTGGTGTTTGATAAGCACGAGTCAGCTGAAACTTTCTCTAGAACAAAGAGAGTCTACAGATCATCCATCTCAATATCATTTAATCGGTGAAAGATAATTATAAGATATTCAGCTCAACTCTTGATACTGTATCTTTTTACATAGATTAAAAACTTGGTATTCGGAATTAGAAATCAAAACCGAACCAGCAAAGGAGGAATATCTGAGTGTCTATGGCACGGAAAAGAGTAAACATAAGAAAAAAAGCTTCTTGTTCTCTAAAAATAAGCCCAAAAGGATTTCTTACACCCTAAATAGGTCAAAAAATTGTCCTTTTCAGAATAATGTCCTTTCCTAAAATAGAAAGATTTCACTTGTACAATAAATCTAGCCAGCTCCACTAACCATTTATTCAACTTTATCTTCACTTAAAAGTGTTTAAAGAAAAGCACGAAACAACTTAGGTCCCAGCTTTTGTTTGAATGCTACTTCCTTTTAACTCTTGTGCAAGTAATCATGCTAAGTGACAAAAAAAACAATTACTACATTCTATCAGAGCTTAAAAATTGATGACCTCCTTAGTGGAACATTGGTCATGCCAAACGTTCGACTCTTCACGTGGAAATAAACCATCCGTGTCCCCCGTTTAATATGCTTCAAGGAGCAACGCAAATAATATTGGCACGGATGGACATAAGACGTAGATGAGGGAACAATATTTACCTGCAAGAGGAACACATCCCTAGGCAGCATTGGATCTTCAGGAGAATGGCCAACACCTTCCAGCTTGATGACCTCCAGCAGCTATTAAGCATAAAAAGAATACATAATTTAGATTGAAACGTAAAATACAAAGGCCGAAAATGAATGAGGATCGCATTCTAAAAACAAAAAATTAATATAAAGGAAAATTACGCATTGAATATATAGAAAACAAAATTCAAATTACTTGCCTCTCCATGTTCAATAGTCTGAGCCAGAGGAAGGATAACTTGACCCCCAAAAGAACCAATTTGGGACCCTAAAAAGGTACAAGGACCAACTTTAACAGCAGAGGCCGAGTAAGCATCAACATTGTTGTCTGCCCATTCTGACCTGTGCTCCCTCAAAAATCTGAGTAGTATTGCCGGAGGTACATTCTGAAACCCAAAAAGAAGAGAATGAATAACAAAATTATAGCACAATATAAAATGTGAACAAATACTTATTTACAAATTCTGGAGACCAAAAAGTAAGGAGAAACTGCAAAAGCACATCTATTTCAAGAACAAAAGCAGGTAGCCAGGTACTAATCACCAGAAATATCAAACTCGGTTCAAATGCTTGTCGCTAGTAAGATTCATAACATATTTCTAGCTAACAAAGAATGCATCTGCTATCACTTCTGTCAGTCAAAGATTTACTGATGCCAAGGAGAGGATGCATTGTTAACTTCATATGTTCAAACAATTATTAGAGAGGTTTCATGCATGGAATCCAGGGGTGAAATCAATTTCTTACCATAAAATGGTATGGGTCTATGGGAAATTTCAAACCTCTTATCAATTGAAAACCAAATTCACTTGTTTGACATTTTTTTAGCAGTAAAATAATGCAGATAGTTTACTAATGCCCATTTTCCCTAGACTGGAAGGAACTTCTTACATGTAATTTTCACATGCATCATACGCTAAAGAACGACTTGCAATTCAACTCAACATAAACATCCTATCAAAACTAGTATATGCATGGCTGTATTATTAAAAATCCTTTACAAAAACATATCATATTCAAATATGCTTGATTGCGTAATCTTAAAAATTCATTACAAACCATATAGGGCATGCTTGATATGCAATATTACACAATATAATGAACAAGAGACTTCTTATTCTTTCATAACACTGCCCAATACAGTATATTCTACCTTACTGATAGGCCCCAAGTTATTCATTCACATTTGTTGTGTCATATTCTAGAGAATTCCAATGTCAGTTAGTTGTTAGGGGTAGTTCGGGGAATAAAGGGGAAAATAGTAGTATAAATGTAATAGGGTAGGGAGCAAATGGATATGCAAAAAATATTGAGTACTGGTTTAACCAATTGGGCGAGAATCCAGGCCTCTCGAATGCCTTGGAATTGTTCTTATCATTTCATTTCAATACAACAATCAATTGATACAACTGTTCTTTGTTTACAATTCATCAAACTAGCCTGCTATTTTTTGCATCGGTACTAGGGGATCCTATCAATTGGTATCAGAGCATCAATTCTGGGGTAGATGGAACCAATTTCAGCAACGCATTCTGGATTGGATTCGGTAGGTAGACAAGATATAGCAATATACTATGATGGCGATCCAGATTGGTGGCTGGGGAAAGCAGATGAAATTTTCGCAAGGAACCAATTGTCAGAGAGGGAAAAATTGGAAGCAGCTACGGCATGTTGGTGCGGTGAAGCTTGGGAGTGGTTTTTATGGATTGAAAGCCGTCTGCCGATTCGAACTTGGGATGAATTGAAGTGTTTGTTGCGGGATCGATTTGGCAAGAAGGAGGTCTCCATGGTGGAAGAAATTCCAGTGCGTAAGTTGGAGACGAGAATGGAGGGACATCAGCCAGAGGTACAGGACGATCTGAAATCAGAAATTAAGAAGGCGATGTCTGCAATAATGGAGAAGTTCGATTCCGTGATAGCAAAAATATGACGAGCAGAGAGATCAGAGCAGGATGTGGAAGAAGTTGCTGGGGAATCGCGGGTGCAGGAGAAGAGCAATGAGGAGAAATCCTTGGGTGGACTGATTGGGGAGAAAAGGTGTCCAGAACCATCGCCGGAGGTGGAGAAGGGATTGGAGCATCCCGTAGATGGTGCCTCTGTGAATGGGCTGAATCACGAGACGAAGAAAGGGAAGGCAAACTTTGTCAGGGGGTTGGCAGAAAGGGCTGAAATTCCTAGGAACAAACAGGTGGGCTTGGTTTTGGAGCTGGCCCGAAGAATGGAGGATAAACTGTCCATGACCCAGGCTTAGTTGACTGCACTAGGCCCATTAAAAGGTAAACCTATATCAACACCAACCCACGCCATTACTACTCTTCCCTTCCAATCACGTTACAGCCCTTCTACATCCCCAAATTCAATTAGCTGGACTCACAACTCTGAAAATTGGTGCACGGAGGCGACTGGTTATGGAGTCTTAAGGGACACTATATTAGTGGGAGAAAACTCACCAGAGCCGGCGATTCTCGAAGTCACAAATGGATTCGCGAAACAACACAGGCGGAATTCGGAGGTTCCAACACCGGCTGTTTTGGCACGCCGTTTTCTCCACTCCTACGCTTCCCTTCTGCACCAGGACTTGGGCTTCGCTTTGCCATTTTCACCAGCCATACCTGACCCCATGAATCAGAAGGGGATGAGGCATGGGCATGCCGGGAGAGAAGAAATTCCTCGACGAGAAGCTTCACCACGAGTTGAGGAAGGAGGCTGTGATAATGGGCTCACTCAAGGGAAGATAATAGAAGACCAGTTTGTGAAATTAGAGGATATGGTCTGGGTTAGGGAGCTGGCTCAACAAGTAAATCAAGCCCTAGGGGAAATGGGCCTAAATAAAAAAAAAAACAGAGGATGGCCCAACTACTAATTACATCCCTAAAGCCCGTCAGGTCATTCTAATTTCAAGCTTCAGTTTTAAGAATCCCCAGCAACCAGACCAAACTTCAGGAGTTCCTTTGGTGGGTCCAACTGGTTATGGAATTTTTATGGATACATTTTATTGATGGGCGAATGATTGGCTACACGAACTGACAGCTGCAACAAGCTTACTCCAAACATGTTTCAGCGATATGGAATTCTGAATTTTGAAGTGAACCGAACTTCCACCTTGAGGACAAGGTGGATTTCGGGGCGGCGGGTATTGATAGGCCCCAAGTTATTCATTCACGTTTGTTGTGTCATATTCTAGAGAATTCCAATGTCAGTTGGTTGTTAGGGGTAGTTCGGGGAATAAAGGGGAAAATGGTAGTATAAATGTAATAGGGGAGGGAGGAAATGGATATGCAAAAAATATTGAGTATTGGTTTATCCAATTGGGAGAGAATCCAGGCCTCTCGAATGCCTTGGAATTGTTCTGATCATTTCCTTTTCATTTCAATACAACAATCAATTGATACAACTGTTCTTTTGTTTACAATTCATCAAACTAGCCTGCTATTTTTGCATCGGTACTAGGGGATCCTATCACTTACCAAACAAGCTAATTATGCTAACATATGCTTATATATCATACTTAATTACCAACTTTATCGTGCTCACATGTTTGGTAATATGTGGCAAGTTTCTTGCATGGTAAACCATTCTCCATCAAACTATTGGGCATCGAGTGGTTGCGATAGGAAGCTATTAGGAATGACTTAATTCATTCAACTTATTGAGAAAACTCTCAGGAAGAAATGGAAAGTTTCAATCACCAGGTGAATCAGCAACCAAATTTAGAAATAGCATAATAACCATTCTATATGATGTAGATCCCATGAGTACCAAATTTAAAAACAACGTTGCAAAATAACAATTCAGTATTTAGTATCATAACCATCATTTATATATGAAAAAACAACTCAGCAAAACTTGTGGAGCATGCTGACCTGTAAAAGCATAGATGCTTTAGCACACAAGACTGCATTGCAAACGGATGGATATCCATTCGTGAAAGGGAGATTTAATCCCATTAATTTTTCAGGATTAGAGTTCACAACTATAGTGACATCATCCATGCCATCATTACCCATCAACGACCAACCCTCATCACTAAACCCATTGAGAGCCTCATTAAATCCCCTATCAAAAGGATTATTATAATCAATACCAATTACCTAAAAGAATTCATCAAAAGAAGCAGAATACCCTACCTGCTCAACCTGTGGCTAAGTGCTCGTAGAGCTGCAGGTCGTCTGCCCCAGTTGGTTATGCTAGACTGGGAAACATCCTGAGCAATCTGCCTAAGTTGGCGCAGTGCCTGCATAGCAGAAGCAAAGCAAGAAGAAACAAAATACACCATTACAAATATCAGCCTTATTTTTATCCAAGTCCTGTAAAGTGCCATAAAAAGTAGAACAAAATTTGTACCGCAATTGTGGTCTTATGAGCTAGCATTGTTGAAGATTCGTAGAGAGGCCGTAATACCTCGGGAACGCTCCATGGCTTGTAAACAAAATTCGAAAGCCCGCATCAAAATAACAGAGTACAGATTGAAAATAAGCATATGCAATCGGATGTTATAATATATTACAGAAAGTTCATCACTTTCATTTTCTAACCCTCTTTCTATGATTTGTAAAGGCTTCATAATTTTTAAAATGAGCCGTCCAATATGATATTTCCATCTGTTATTCAAATCGTAATTTCCAAATGGCATAGGTTTTCGAAACACTTATTTATGTCATTTTAGTGTCTCCTACAAAATAAATTTGTTGACACCATATTGTTTTAGAAGAAGTGGAAAGTTGATGGAATGGTTAAATCATGGATAAGGTTGTAAAATGTTAGACAAGGCAGAAACAACTTTACCTCCAAATTCATGTGATCAACAATGTGGATAATTGAACCTCCACCCTCACAAGGTCTAATTAGATAACCACTAGGCAACATTTCAGCTCTCACAAAGTTCTGCACAGGTGGCATGCTTGGACCATTTTGAGTATTGCTAAGTGATCTTTCGCAGACCTATGTATTCCGTTGGAGAACAGAGTAGCTCATGCAATCAATTGATAAAAGAGAGAATACTAGAATTTAAAGATCAGGTCATCAAACGTAGAGCATCTTTAACTAAGCTTAAAAATGTTACATTTTTAAGTAAAAGTAATTTTTTATTGATCATAATTGATAATAAACAAGTTGATTTGACATTTAGGTAAGAATTACTTTCAAGATAAATAACTCTTATGTTACATAAATTTAAGAATTAAACATGTTTGGAAACAAGTACTTTTATTTATTTTTAAGCTTAACCAAACATGGTCACTGGATATAAAGGTTCACATACCACTAGACTGCCATCATCCATAACAGAAGTATAGCGTAACAGCCAAAAGTCACGACCTGGCGCCAAAGTTGTTGGCGCATATAGCTGAATCAATAAATTTAGTAAGTCCATAACTCAAAAGAGAGAAAAGAAGGCCAACCAGCGCGATACACCAATTATGAAAATTACCCACCTGCATATATAATAGTTCAATGGTTCCACCATTGACAGTAGGCAGCACATTGAGAACATCCACAGCTCGGCAATCACGAAACCATGAAGGACGCTCCTTCAGGATTTCTGCCACCTGAAAGAAACATCATCAATTAATTCTTCATATGACTCCAAAGTAGAGTTAGTTATATAGCATGAAAGAAATAGAAAATTAGGTGAACTAACCCTTGTTGGCTCTAGACCAACCAGGCCGCAAGCTCTTGCTGCCACGCCAGTGCAACCATGAGAAATAGCAACGATTCCAATGGAATCCGGACCAGGCTACTCCAAATTAACAAAAGATCTTCAAATTAACATTGTTTGGGCTAACTGCGCTCCACCATATCCCCAATACTAAGCCCAACCATTTTATTGTAGCACTTATTAGAGTGTGTTTGGTGCATATTAAAATGAGATAATGCATTTTTTTTAATTGATGTGAGAAGAATATGTGGTTGAAAAAGAAATAAAAGTTATTGATGTGATGGAAAATATTATTTTATTGAAGAAAGTGTGGTTGAAAATGAGTAGAAGAATGAGAATGAAAAAAATAATGTGTACCAAATAGAGCCTAGAATTGTTTTTCAAGATTTTTCATCTGAAAAATAAAACTATCAAACAAATTGATTATCGATAATCACATTACAAAGTAACATGGAGAGACCTAGTAATTACTACAGCTGGAAAGAATATTTCTTAAATTGCACTTAGTTTGACAAAAAAGAAGTGTAGTTATTATGGTTTTTCAGTATCCCAACCAAAAATCAGGGAAAAGAAGAAAAAGAAAAAGAATATCATTCTCTGATGAATGATAAGCAATCATGAAGTACGCAAAACCTCTCTACAGGTAAAATACACGCACATCGGTGTATGCTTGTATTTTTTATTTACTTACCATGGAAAAACAAATAATAGATTGTCACAGAATTCAATAGATACTGTACCTTCATTCCAGGCATTTGGACCCACTCAACAGCAGTTCCAGTGGCCTTTGAAAGAAACTCCGTTAAAGTCTCTTCTGCAATGGACAAAAGCCTGGAAAATATACAAAAAGCAAACAGAATTTCTTAAGCCACCCACAACAGGGCAATGAGTCACAGAGCACACAGTACGTTTTTATTATTGTCTATATAAGTATCCAACAACCATAAACACATTTACTCACCCTGCAGGACTTGCATCCCTTGGCGGATGCTGAGGTGTCAAGCGGTGTTGTTGACCGCTCGTCACCACTGATTCACAACTTGTGTCTTTAGTAGCAAGTGCATTCTGCAGTAGAACAAAGAACAAAACCTGTTAATTTTCTTTAAAACTCTATTAATTTCACTCAAGACGTGTTTGGTACATATTAATTGATAAACCTCGACATGACAAGATTTAAAATATCTTTTCTTTCTTAATACCATACAGTTGAGTTCATCTTACCGGGCATGCTGTCAACATTACATTTACCGTTCTAAGATTGCTTGAGTGAAAAACTACCAAGGAGGAGTTTTAGGATTCTTACATTCTGAGTATGCTGGCGAAAGTAACCATTTTCATAAACCAGTTGTGACACCTGCTTCTGTAATCTATCATTCTCTTCCATTAGGAGTTTGTTCATAGCTGTTAGCTTCCTATTCACTGATTGAAGCCTAGATGCCTCTTTCCTCTGTTTTTCTCTGCATCTGCATTTCCACAAAATTCAAAATGCAGTCTTTATAACCCAACGTGAATTCCACCAAATCACTCCATTTTTAATAACAAAGAACATAAAATGAAATTAAAGAAGTATATCCCATTTGTTGTTTACATTTCACAATCCAAGAACTGCTACGTTGGAAAAACTAAAGATTATTCACAGTTTTCTTATATAATTGCAACTCATTAATTCTTGTCTCAATCAATTAATTGAAGTGAAAACCAGATCTAGAACGAGAACTAAGTCAAACAGGATGTACCTACGATTCTGGAACCAGACTTTGATTTGCTTAGGCTCAATGTGGGAGAGAATAGGGCATTCGCGAATGAGCTGCTGTCGGCGAATGGAGCTGGGTTTAGGACACTCATGATAGAGCCTCTCCAGTGCTTCAACCTGCTCCGGCGTGTAACGAACGTACTTGCCATTATCCATAGCTGCAGCTGCAGCCGCAGCCGCCTTGTTAGCATCCTTGAAAGACATTGCCATCTCCCAAAATTATATTCTCAATATACAATCAACTAATTGATCACAAAAACCCCCCAATTAGCCTTCTCTTTACTTCACAACAGTTCAAACACTTGAAGCTATTCCGTAAAAACCCATCACTAGTTTTTTTCTCAATCCAAGAGCAGACTATCAATTCCGAGGCTTCTAGCAAAACCCAGAAATTTCTGCAGTTATTGACTACAATTGAACACAAAAAACAAAAAAGTAAGAATGTTTCAGAAATCTAAATCTTATGGAGGGTTTTTAGTATTTTAGAATTGACGGATCACGAAAAACAACAAATTTGTGCGTGTAACGGAAAACAGATTGCTGAAACTGAAACTGTGGCATTCTCATCCTCAAACACAAGAACAAAAAGCTCCAAAAATCACCACCAGAAAACAAGAAGATTTCCTCAAACCACCCAAATAAGCAATTTCTCTCACTTCTGTTGTTGGATCCATGCATGCCTCCAATCCCACAAGTTTTCCTTCATAATAAACAAAATAAAAAATCGCAAACAAAAAACTTCAAATCAAAACTCACAAAACTTCAAAAAAAAAAAAAAACCTTCTTCAATCCATGAATTTCACATATGATACGGTGCAGCATATAATACTAGTACATACATCTATGTATGTATGGATCTTGAATTAATGAAATAGAAGAGTTGGTAAAGATGATTGAACGAAAGGGCAAAAGGAGAGTGCGTGGTGGTGGCTTTATTTGTTTGGATTGGTTTTGTTCTTGTCAGTTTGCTACTGTATTTCTCATTTGTTTGGTGCTTTCACTGTGTAGGTATTAGGATATCCCTTTCCATTCTCTCTCTATCACTGTATCTGAGCGTATTCTGAATTTGGAATATTTTTTGAATGACTGCAGTGCATGGGCCATGGCCAGATGCACGAATTACCCAGAAAAAGTTTATCAAATTGCAAACGTACCATCTTGAATATAATACTCGATCCAAGTATTCCATCGAGCTTGCGAAAATAATAATGCCACGTAGCCCCCATTGAAATTGTAATTTCAGTTTAAGTGAGATGATTTCGCTTATCAGATACATTAACACAAAATGAAATTGCAAGCTCAATGGAATTAAATAACATTACTCGTACAATTATCAATAATCTGATAAAGAAAATGGTTAATTGTACAGATGAAATATTTTGCCATTCTCCTTTACCAGTGAGAGTGATTCATTTTATTGAATTTAAGTCTTGTCGCCGCTCGTTCACAAATTTGTTTTGTAGTTTTCAAAATTTTAATTAAGAAAAGGGTAAAATTTATTGATGAAATATTTTGTTATGTTCATTTACCTGTGACCTAATTTGTTTTATTGAATTTAAACATTGTAGCAACTTGTTCACAAAAACAATTGTGCAATTCTAAAAAATTTGTTTGAGAATATTTAATTGTACTAACGAAATACTCATTTAAACGTCATCCTCCTTCGTCCTTTTCAAAAAATGTATTTGTGTGTACTCTTCAAAAATTGATTAAGAGAATGATTAATTGTACTTTGAAATACGCGATCTAGTATTTCGTAATGCTTCTTACCTACAACTTGATTCACTTCATCGAATTTAAACCATGTCGCTGCTTATTCACAAAAATATTGTGTACTTTTCATAATTTTGATTTAGAAAAAGGTTAAAATTAATGGTCAACTAAGTGACCCAATGTTACACATTGAAATTCAGTAACCCAGTTACAATTGGAACGAAACTTGAGTGACAGTCAGTACAATCAACCATTAAGAAAAATAATATGGTAAACACACAAGATTTTAACAAATAGACACGGTTCATCTCTAATGTCTTTAACTTTTACATAAGAAGGACAACAATAACTATACCGTGCCCAAAATTTTTAATTTTTCCCATATTTATTTTCAATAGAAAAGAACTCAATTGCCTTCCTTAGAAAAAGAAGAAAAAATCATGAATTTTAAAAAGAAAAAAGGGATTGGCAAGAAATAAAGACTCGAAATGGGAAACAGGAGTGAGTGGCAAGATTGTTAAATTGTGAATGCGTGGAGGGTAGATAGTGGTGAGAAAAAAGAGGGCATGAGGAAGATTTGCGTGGGACACAGAGGACACTATGATGACTTTTGCATGCGCCTCCCTCGATTCCCATTTTTTTTCTCGATTTTGAAATATTAAACTTTTCTCATACCCCTTTTGACATTTCATATTAATATTTAGTTTAATTCAGCATTTGATACAAATTCTTTAAAATTCAATATTTTATAAACTCATTTCCAATAACATATTTTCTTAATAAAAAAATTTTACACATGGATCTATATCCTTTATCTTACATTTTTAGTACACATTCTCCATGAAAATTATTTTTTACAAAACTAGAATTATCACAAAGGGTTAGAGTGAGATCGTAATGCACCTTGCTTTTTTTGCACGAGTAAACACAATTCACCTAAATACACGAGCTGCTCGAGCTGGCATATTCGCTCAAAATATATGAACTGTTCAAGTTTCTGTAAAGATAGATCAAGTCAAATTGTTCGACACTTATTATTAATTTTAGTAAGAAAAATAATACAATTTTATCTTCAATTCCGAATGATCTGTCTAAATACTTTTTAATCGTTCAGTTCATTATTGTCTATGCTACAACATTCACACCAACTATACTTTAAAAAAAATTATTTTTTGCATGGTCTACATGGCAAACTGTGATTTGACAGTTTTAAAAAATAAACAATTTTCCTTCCAATCATTTTTTAACAGTAAGGCAATTATTATCAAACGTGATGTATACTTCGAAGTCCACAAATGGCATTTTCCATAAAAATATCTATCAAACGGAGACTAAAGGCTAAATGAAAGTCAGAGCAACTCTACTACGTGCAACTAGAATGAATTGTATCGATTGCGGTTTACTATTTTCTCTTATAACTTGTTTCTATTTGGTAAATATTAAAATCAAATTTTTAGTAGATCTTAATGGAAGTTGATGAAATACGTGATTGAAAAGTTGTGAATCTCTTAAAAAGTGTGATTAAAATTAATTTTTAACTTTGACTTGAACTAAAATCTTAATTTTAATTTCAACCAAAAAGCTTTGACTACAAACCTAAACGAAGGAGTAAAAGCATTATGGTGAATGAATAGAAAAATTATTCACCGTATCCACTTTTAATGTAGTATAAATAATAGAGTTTGTTTGGTAGATATTAAAATTGGATTAAAATTGAAAAACTAGTCGTTATTGTTGATTTTTATTAGACGAGTGGGACCCAATAACGGCTATATTTTCAATTTTAATTGGATTAAAATTTCTTCCAAACAAGCTCATAGTAAGTGTTTAAATATTAAAAATCTGAATGCCTTGTTGGCAAATATATTTTTTAAGAAACTCCTCCCATTTTTTATTATATTAATTGAAAAAATGTGAGACACGTGCTTATGCACGAGGCAAATGATACATCATGTATGCATAAATGAGTACATACATACATACATAGATGACAATAAAGAGAGAGAAATGACAAGTGAGCGGTGGATGATGTGACAGGGGATGGTACCGGTATATCATTATACGTTGTGGTGGGCTCCATGTATTCTATGTAAACATGTTTTTCCTTTCTTTTTTTTTAAACCTCATATCCTCTCAAAAATTATTATTAGAACATATATTATTTCTTTTATAAACTAGAGAGAAAGTAGAAGAAAAGTCAATAAATTTGTATATATTTATTGAGAACCAAAATACAATAATAATAATTTTTAGGGTTGCATGAATTCAACTGTCATTCATTAATAAACCTTTCATTTACAATATTATTTCTTGAATGACACATTACAAAATATCTTCATCGTTAAAACATTATCAAGAAAATCTCGTGGGACAAAACTTGATCGAAGTAAAAAGAGTACAGCTGCTCCCCTGATTTCAATTATTATATCAAGCGATTCATGTCTTGTATGTCAATGTCTTCAATATCAATGTCTTGTACGTCAATATTTTCGAGAAAATCTAGTAAGATAAAACTTGAAGACCGTAATAACATGATGATTCGAAAACATCTCTTGTTGATCTCTTGGGGAATCTCTTACATATAAAAACATTATATTGAGGGTAAATATTTTGTATGTTATGGACATTCATTACACAAAGGATATGCATCGTTACAACAAATCATAATAAAAGAAAATGAGTACATTATTCTTTTGAACACACCACAAAAGTTATCTCATTAAAAACTTTATCAAGAAAATCCAACAGGACAAAAGCTTGGAATATTAATACTCATACCAGATGAGTTGAATATAATCAAATTTATTATATGCATATCAA
>CAIGRT010157891.1:0-20525 GCA_903798405.1 Fraxinus platypoda
AGGTTGTATCATCCCCACTTGTATAAGATTGCACCAACCAGTTGAATTAATTTTTATCTCTTGGGAGTTTTCCTTTTCGAGTTTTGATCTTGAGTGATAATTCTGAGTTAATAACACTAAAGGATACTCGTTTTCTTACTTTCGAACTTTCGGGGAGATAATGTTTATGTTCTTAAAGACCTTATCGATTAGGAGTTTTGCTACACGAACATAATGCTTGACATCGGGGATGACACCCCACACACACATAGGGGAGGTCGTCATTATTTAATTCAGGTCGGGACCCACATGCAATGTGAGAGATCGGTCAACTCCTATGTCAAGCATTATGTTCATTTAGCTTAATTCATCAATTAGTCTCGCTAAATATGATTAACTAGTCTCCTCTTCGGTGTACTAATTTATTTATTCAAACTCAATTCTCATAAATAATTCGAACTGAATCGAAATTAATTTAAAAACAATCAAGTCGAGGGCGACCAATCACAGAATTATACATGGCCGTGGTTGATATAGGATCCACGATTGGTAGACCAAGGGTGGATGTTAAGTGGATAAGGGTGCATCCTCCTTTTGCTTTCTACTACTAGTACGGAATTGATGTACACAAAAATTGACTTGTTGATTGGCTGGCTCTGGCTCTGGCTCTGGCTCTGAAGGCCAAAGATCAATCTCATCTCCTACACAATCTTCTCTCGTAGGTACCATCCAAAATAAATATTCACAATTATGGTTGCACGCTGGAGCTTACTTTTAAATAAAAAATGACTTTGAGACCCCCACCCTCAAAAAATTGTAATTACAAATTATTTTTAACGTTTTTGTTAACTATATGATCTTAGAAAGTTTCATTAGTCGTCGATGTTAGGAAAGATAATTTGATTCTACAAGTATTGTAGTGTCGTGCTATTGAGCCCCTTACGCAGTCCATGTTTAGTTTATCTCGAAATCATATTTTTAGTATATTTTAATAAAATGTGAAATATGTGATTAAAAGGGTGATAAAAATTGAGAGTCTCGTAAAATGCGTAGTTAAAAATGAAATTATAAGAAAAAAATGAGTTTGAGAAAAAAATGAATCTCGTATAATTTGCTTTATTGAAAGAATATTTGTTAGTCATGTCATTAATTTTCTTATATCTGTGTGGCTTAATTCTTAGAGATAGTCATAAACGATCATATACATGCTAGTTCGAGTTTTCCATATTAACATTCAAATGCATAATTAAAAAAATAATTCACAAGATTTTCACAAATTTGATTCATGGTCGCAAGATTGAGTTTTCCATATTAACATCCGAATCTGCATTTTTCTTTGAAAAAGGTCACGAGGAAGTATGGAAAGAAGAGGCGTACATGTATAAAAGTAGGCGTTACATAAGTTTGCTAAAAGCGCGATGAATTGATGAGCGACTCTATTTTTATCGATGGATAAATTTTTATATAGGACCTCATGCAATTAAGGCAGATAGAGAAGGGCAGTCATCTTCTCAAAACGATCTCTCCTATCTAAATTTCTGGGCCTTGTATTTTGTACAACCTCTCATTACTAAACAACAACATGGACCGACACAAGACGATAGAACTTCTTCTTCTTTAATGCCCCACGAACCTTTTTTTTATGTGTGCGTATATTATTTTGATCCTCTGTATTATATGGCTGCTGATAAAGTAGGGTCCACGCCTTCCAGTATCATTAAGTTCTTGAGGAGGATTAGTCATCTTTTTTCAATTAAATCCAGCTCATAGTCCATAAACTCTATTTGACGTTTTACTCTTTCGAAATATTTAATACTACATTCGTCCCATAAATATGGACGAAGCTGCAGTGTCAGCCCTCCCTGACAGGACACACACGTCGAGGGGGAGGGGAGCTTTTTTTTCATTTTTTATTTCACGCGGGTCCCACACTTACGTGAGAGTAGGTCACCCAGGTGGGCATTTTTTTTTCTAGCACAATAGCTTTATTCCATAAATATAGGCTTATTTCTATTCCAAACATATTAAGAAAATGTAATAAATACAGTTAAAAATATACTTTTTTTTCTTACATTTTTCTAATATACTCCTACATTAAATAATGATTAAAAAAAATAAGTTTATATTTGTTTATAACAATATAGAGGTACATACTAGAAAAAATTTAAAAGTATATATACTTTCAATAAGAAAAGTGATCTATAATTTGAGACTGACGAAAAAGAAAATCAAGTCTATCTTTATGGGACGGCCGACGGAGGGATTATGAAATAATAGATTAAGGCAAAAAAATATGTTTGGGACTTGATTGAAAACAAAAAACTACAGCTAAGCAATGCATCCATGGTTGACTTGAGAAAACAGCTCATACAATGTTTATATATAAAGATAAAGCTGAGGAGTTGATAATGAAGGATGGGGATATTGTGTATCTTTCGATGGCCCTAATTTTAATATTCTTGTTGGGATGGGATGTTTATTTAGGACGTTGCTAAGGTCAAGGAACCTTCACAATGTCACAACAAAATGACAAAACCTATCAAATTCGAATTATTTTAATAATTCTTTATATAATTTTTACGGTATGTGAAGTTTTAGAAAGGTGGGTTTTGTTTATTTTTGGAGTTGTTAATTGATATTGAAGAATATAGTAGAATTAAGAAAAATAAAAAATAAAAAAAGAGTAAATTTTCACACATCTAAGTTGGAAAAGAAATACTTCATGTGTCTTATAAAGAAAGACCTTTTTTTTTTCTTTTTTTTTTTCATTTGTCTCAAATTATAGACAAATTTCTGTTAATTTCTTGATTTTCTTATACGTTCATATTTAATATGTCTCGTTATCAACATCTATAAACTATTTATATCAAGGGGCATTCTGGAATGACCATAAAGAACTTAGGACGACCACAAAGTAACTTAAATTTTGAAGCTTTAATTTTTAATTTTGCAAGTTTTTAAGTATGAATTCGTGTTTTAGTGCATTTTATTATCCTTAAAACTTTTGTAGTAATTGAATTGTGAACCGTATTGAAACCGACGTGTTCTTGCTTGTCATCATAATGAACCCCATAAATTAACGTTTGAATTTTCTAAATTAAATAATTAAATATTTTAAATGAGATTCACGTCGATGCATGTAAGAACAGTCTAGATACAAATTGATTGATAGCGTTACTCTTTTTCCTAAAATTCTTAAGTTGCTCGAGCAGTCATTATTATTGTTTCCTTCAAAGTTGAAGAAAGTCCTAATCGAGTTTTTGAATTCATAGAATTAGGCCATCTTCGAGAAACCCTCCGTTATTATTGTTACCTTTGGAGTTGGTCGGTAGTTAAGCATATTTAACTTCTTAATAATGATTTGTAAGGGTAAATCATTACAAGTCACCAAGTCAAACCAAGAGACACGTGTCAGCTGCACGGGTTCATTCACATATATGAATCGTTCAAAATAAACTCATTTAGCCTTTAACCCCTAAAATTGGAATTTATTCGTTAATTTTGTAAAACTAATTTATCTTTTCATTTTTTGAATTAGAGTAGAATAAAAAATATATGTGGTGGCCATCTCAAGATTTATTAAGAAAAAGTATTTAACTTATTATTCTTATTGTTCTTGAGTGAGATTGAATTGATTGGTCTAATCTTGAATCGATTGGTGCATCCAATTCGAGAACCAAGATATTGAAAAAAAAAAAAAAAGGAGAAATTTTAAGGGGTGTCGAAAATATTTAACTTATTGTTCTTTGTAGTTATTGAGTAAGGGATCTTGTTACATGTACATTAAAATTTACATAATGGATTACATTATGTCACATGACACTCTACCATTTGCTAATTTAAAATACAATTAACTTTTTCATCCAATCTTTTTCCTCCACGTCATATTACGTAATTCATTATATAAATTTTTTATGTACAAGTAGCAAAATCCTTGAGTGAAATTGAATTAATTAGTCTGATTTTGAATTGATTAGTTCATCCAATTCTAGAACCATGATATCGACAAAAGAAAGTGTAAACACAATAATGATAAGTAAAAATAGAAACTCTCACGTGGTCAAAATAGTTGGACTCGTATCATAACAACATAAACAGTTGAAGGTAACCTTGCCTGCCATAAAAACCTAGATCATGAACCACACTGGGTCGTGATGTGGACAACCTAGGCTCGTCTCCTTCTAACATGTGGCTCATTGAATATTGCTAATCCGAGTCCCACGTCTATTCGACGGAACCAAGTTAGTTCACTTTTTTTAACAGATTTACCTAATTCCCTTCCGGAGGGCTAGAAATGAAATTTTATTTAAGCGTGTCGATTGATTAATGGTTGTGGAACTTGGAATGTTGCATTCAATGAAATTTTATTTAAGCGTGTCGATTGCTTAATGGGTGGGAATATGTGTGAGTGTCATTTGGACTGGAGAAGTTGAAGGACCCATTTTGCAAAATTTCTGAAAAGTCAAAAACCGTAAATTTGTTTTTGATCATGTTTAGATAATTTTTAAAAGTATTTTGTTCGATTAAAAGAGCTTTTAAAGTAGGTGAGTCAAGATAAATTATTCACAAATTTCTTCTACGAGTAACAAAAGTGAAAATAGAACCTTATCAAACTAACCCTAAGTTTATTCAGCTGCAAAGGAAATAAACTATTTCTCAAAAAAAAAAAAAAAAGGCCAATAATTGCTCATTTATTGGGACGTAAAAAAATATTTTTCTGAGAATCAAACAAAACATTATAAAATATTTTATTCAAATTCGTCAGCATTGAAATTGCAGCGACGAAACACGTTCTGAGTGCAACTGTGACAACTGCATTATTGGGATTGTCGGTTGTGTTTTTAGGATTAAAATAATTAATTATTTTGAATTACATTTAAATATAAGAAATTTTCAACTTCTTCAATTGATTTTGTTACTCAAATACAAGAAATTTTCTTCGTTGGCAAAATTAAGAGTTTGTTTGGGAGCGCTTTTAATCCAATTAAAATTGAAAATATAGCCGTTATATTGGGTCTCACTCGTCTAATAAAAGTCAACAATAAAAAATTTGTAAACCAATCATTAGTAACTTTATTTTTTATTTCATTTGATTCTTTGTAAATGATTAAATAATTTGGGTAGCTTGTGAAATGAGACTATTGTGAAGAAACCAGAAAATGTACTCTTTTATCATTCTGTTCTTTTACATTATTATTAAGATACTTTTGAGCCAAAGTCAAATGAATTTGGATAAAGTAAAATCGAATGATCCATTATTTTCATAAATGATAAGGCGTTTCGATTTCGACCCTTATGTAATAAATCAACCGTAAACTTTAAAGTCAAGCTTGTTTGTGTCACAAAAATCTTGACATGAAAGTCTGATACTCGCACTAAGAAAATTGAGCTTAATCTAAAAATGTTGGGATAAGTCTTTTTTTTTTTTTTCAATCAACGCAGTTAATAATTAAGAGGGTCCACTCGTGCATGCTAAGAAGATCGAGTAGAAGATATCTATCAATCTCAAATTACTTACTACTTCATCTAAATATAGTAATAGTCACCCTATTATGTTTTTACTTGACTGTTAAAATAGAATTATTCACCACGTGTATTCCTTTATTCTGCATGCGGGAAAGGCTTTTTAGTTTACAGAAAGCACGATGGGTAGGAGTTATCTTGCCTGCCGCTGACGTGTGCCTATAATTTTTAACAATTCAATTGTCAAAAATTGTAATTTCTATTGAATTTTATAATATCAACAATATTGGAAATGTCAAAAGAGATTGTTAATTTAAAGAATTATCTTTACATTGAAAATTATGAATAAAAGTGAGACAAAAAACATGTAAAAAGCCACCTGGCGTAGGGATTAATTAAAAAATCAGAGTATTGATATTACAATATTATCTGACAGGAACTACAAGGGAATGTCTAAGTATGAAACTATATTTTAATCCTAAATTAATAACATTAATCACCAAGAATTCTGTGTCTTTTTTGGAAGAACATTTTACCAGTATTAATTAATTTTGTTACTGTATTTGTGTTTAGTACATAAATTAGAAGTTTTGAATTTATTTTTACTTTTAATGTACTAATTATGAAGAAATATTTGAATTTTTTTATTTATTAGTCACGTCCAATTGTCCGGTACCATTCAATTCATCAAACATATTCCACGGATATGCTCGGAAGAGCCTAAATAAAAGTAAAGTCGTATTTCATTAATTTTTTTGCTTATAAACAGGTTCAAATAACTTATTTATTTTTACATAAATAAAAGTCCTTTTTCGTAATAAATAATTACTTATTTTTATCTTTTCTAGGTAGGATAGATTTTATTTTTTTTTTACTTATGAACTTTTATTTATTGAGACTTCAAAAAATTCCAGTTTTTTCCACCAAATAAATATCTGTCTTTGAACCCCACAAACTGCTGTCAATTCATTATTATTTTTCACAAACATTTTGATAAGACGCTAGCAAATCAATTTTTCCATCTTCACATTCTTGGGAAAAAATGAAGAAGGAGGAGAAGAAATAATTCCATATAAATAATTACTTAGCTTTCATCTTAATATACTTAATTAAAATCTTAAATATGTGTGACCAACCCTCCTTAAAGCTCCATCCAATTAATTTGATTCCCTATTGCCATCTCGCTTTCCAGTCTCTCTTCTCTCTCTCTCTCTCTCTCACTAAAACTTGTGTTTTGTGCTGACATTTTCTTGCCAGCATTGCACTTCACATGGGTAGGCATTCTTGTTGTTACAAGCAGAAGTTAAGGAAAGGACTGTGGTCACCTGAAGAAGATGAAAAACTTATAAAGCACATAACTAAATATGGCCATGGATGTTGGAGTTCTGTCCCTAAACTAGCTGGTAATAACTTTATTTTTCGTCGGCCATTTTCGATTTATTTTTTTTTTTTTTGTCGTGTTTTTCGTTTCTGATCACATTGTTGTGTGATAATCTTGAAGGGCTTCAACGGTGTGGAAAGAGCTGCAGGTTAAGGTGGATTAATTATTTAAGGCCTGATTTGAAAAGAGGGACATTTTCACAGGAGGAAGAGAATTTGATTATTGAATTGCATGCAGTTCTTGGAAACAGGTATCCTGCAGTTTTTTGCATGTTTAATCCGAATTTTTTGTGATATTGAGGCTGTTTAATTTCATCACCAGATGGTCACAAATTGCTGCACAATTGCCTGGAAGAACAGATAACGAAATCAAGAATCTTTGGAACTCTTCTATTAAGAAGAAACTGAGGCAAAGAGGCATTGACCCTAATACTCATAAGCCAATTTCTGAGGTTGAAAATGAAGAAAAGACATCTCCAAGCAGCAAAAACAATGAGAAAGTATCTGAAGGAATCAGTGACCTCACTTTCGTCGATTCGGGGAATTCCAAGAAAACAAATCCATCCCTGGATCAGAATCCACTTATACAAAACAATCCCAGTAATTTGTCACCAAATCATGAATTTTTCATGAATAGGTTTATTGCCAGCCATGAAAGCTCTACCACTGATATTAAGCCTTCTGATTTATGTGAGTATGTCTCCTTTCAGCAATTGAATTATAGTTCTAACAATATAGGACTGTCAATGAATCCCAACTCATCGAATTTCTTCTTCAATTCAAATTCCAAGTCTTCAGAAATAGAATCTGGCTTCAATTCTTGTGTAACAAATACTGTTCTTCCTTCCCTACCAAGCTCATTTCTTTCGTTTTCTACTCGTATGAAGTCTTCGACGAGTCTTCCTCCTGATAGTCCTATAGGCCATTTAAGTACAAAATTCCAGAATTGGGATGGCTGCAGCCTTGGTAACAATGGAAGTACAAGCAATGTAAGCCGCGGTAATTGCAGCATCTTCGAAAATAATGCCTTTCCATGGGGAGCCACAGACTGCGTAAAACCCGAAAAACAAGCCAATGTTCCTTCATCAGAACATGAAATTCCAGAAGATATTAAGTGGTCAGAATATCTTCACGCTCCATTCATACTAGGAAATACTATTCAGAATCAAAGTGCTCAAGATTTATACGGCGAGACGAAATCACAAACACAATTTGCAACAGAAGGTCCATTAAGTACTACTCCCAATTGGCATCCAAATCAGCAACAGCAAAATTTACAAGCTGCAGAAATATATAGCAAGAATTTCCAGAGGCTTCCTACCACCTTTGGACAATTTGCTTAGCTTATCATCAAGTCTCCTTCTATTAATTCAAGCAGGTGTGCGCTATATAAAGTCTTCTTTTCTTAATCTGTAAATAGGGACTGATACCAATATTTTTCCACAGAAAAACTCCGTTTCGTATTTCAATGTATTTGCTCATGTTTTGTGTAAGGTTTATCATTCATGCTAGAATATATAAGTGTTTTTTTCTCAATTTATTCTTATGAATTTAATTACAGCTTGTAAAATTATGTGTTCATTGTTTGAGCAGTCATTTTTTTTTTTTCTTTTTTACCGTTGTTAACCTCCTGAATCTATCGAAGTTCCTCCCGTAAAATTCCTTTCAAGATAGTGACTATCTGTAACCTGTCTGCAACTTTTTGGGTTTTGTGAAATGCTTTTACTGAACTTTTAACGCTAATACAAGATTCATGGAACCATTTTCCCTTAAATGGGCGTCTATCACTGTCTCCTATGGATTGAGATAGTTTTCACTTTTCACAGTCTTTTAAGTCACCTGTCCTTTCCTTAGGCCAAATATTCATCAAGATAATAATCATACTTGTCTCCTAAGATTTACATTCGAATGCCTAGTGACGTGTACATACACACAGCCATACGTTACAACTCAAAATTCGAAAAATCCCACAATAGTCAAGTTGTCGTACTAACATAATCTTGATAAGAATCACCCGCCAATAAGAATTTGCCAAATAAACCCTAATTTGATCCGAATTATCTGTCTAATTATCGTGTGAAATGAAATAAAGGACCAAAATGGATGCAACTTTTTTGTGTGTGGACGCCAATGACACAGCTTCTGGGTTATAACTTTTACTACTTTAGGAGGGAACAGAAGAATATGGTCCCCTATACATTTTGATGTTGATACTTTTATGGGTTACACAGATGAAAATTCTATGTTTTTTGGCACGTAAAAGTTGTGCTTGAGAGGGGAAGACGTTACATTAAGAGAATTGTGCTAACCCCAACCCTACCTGCCACCCCCACGCTCCATCTTCTGTTTCTTTCTCAACTTTTTCACTTTTCCTGTATAAAGAACCAAAGTAGTTCCTTCTCTAACAACGACACGCAACATTGTTAACATATAGAAATTTGACCAACCTGCATGTGATAGAGTCAATGTCAATCAATTATTTTGGGATAAGACTTTTCTCAACACACTAATCCTAGTAGACGCTCGTTATTCATGTACCAATATCGAAGATAGAAGGTAAGATACGACTAATTTAAAGATAGCAGTATGTCATTTCTACCTGATATATCGAATTTAAAATAATGCCAATACGAATACAATTTCAATAATGAAAAGTTGATTTAAAGAATCAAAATACATGAATTAAATCACAAGAGCCCTATGTGAGGTGGGGTATTAAAATCAGTCTCTTGTGTGTGCCCACGTGCACACACGAGAATGAATACTTCACAAATATAATTGAAAATGTTTTATTTCTCTTTCTCTTGAAAGTATAGGTAATATGTGTGTAATTTATAATATATATAGTTGTCGCTATGGCTGCATGTGATTCAAGTTATTGAGTGCCTTTTCATGGCCCTACAATCTTCTTCTAATCAAAACGAAACAAAAAAAGAGGAATTGAATTGGCAGCCTTTCTTGAATAGTTTTGAATATGAAAAGAGATTGTCATACGAAAATTTTCGTTTACAATTCATAGTGTATTGAGATTTTTTAAAAAAAAAAAAAGGAAAATTTGAAAGTGATCGAATTTGTCCCGTCATTTTTATGTGAGTCACTCGAATTCATTTTGTCACAATCGACACGTAATATTTTATGACAAGTTAACAAAGTTGAATGAGATATATGATTGCATCGAAACAAAAGTACAAACTACGTAACCTTTGGAATCTTTTAATCTAGTGTCGTGTCATACCATGTAAGAATTTCACCAGAAATGTCACAATTTCATGACTCATAGCTTATTGTGTATCTCTATTGTTATAAAAGAAATACTTGCGTGTTGGTTTCGTATTAATTTATTCTCCAAATAAAGTTGGGAAAATGGAACTAGTTTAAGTCCCCAAATTTGTGCCCTCATTTTTAAGCAAGTCACATTGTCAAGAAAAAAGTTCTATATGCATATGTGGTAGAACTGTCCATTTAAATCATGACACTTCATACCTCAAACCACTAATATCACAACACCTTGACGTCTGAGGTGGTGTGTGTGTGTGTGTGACACCAAGGCATTCTGATTTGAATGACTCGAGATCCGATATGTCATGATTTGATAGGTCCTACAACATATACATATAGAACCGTCCTACCAAAACTTCACTCGTTTATTACTATTAACTCATATTTATTTGATGATAAACTAATAAAGTTGAATGGTATAATTGGATCGAAATATAAATTGTCACCTTCGGAGTTTTTTTATCCTAGTGTATCATGCCACGTACGAATTATATATACTTTCAAAGATGTCACAATTTCACGACTCGTGTCTTACTGTATCTTGAACGTTCCAAAATCAATACTTACGTATCGGTCTCATATTAATTTACTTTCTAATAAAGTCGGGAAAATGGAGCGTAGAGCAAATGAACAAATATAGGAAAATTTTCAATCACAATTCATACTGTATTGATATTAAAATAAAAAATAAAAATTGATGTCCCCAAATTTGCGTCCCCATTTTTAAGTTATACGTGAAGATGATGATTAGATGATATAAGGATGACGGTAACAAGGACAACGCAGGAGATTAAGCCCCAGTTTGTTTTGATGCAAACTTTTTGTAACTTTTAATAAAATTTGATGAAACGTTTAAAAAGTTGATAAAAAAAATTACGAGTCCTTTGAAATGTATGGCTATAAATAAATTCGAAAAAAAATATTTTAAGAAATGGGAACCAAACGGAGGCTAAGAAACTTACAAAATTCTAATAGTTTTAGTTTCTTTTCTGAATTGACAATGAGTTAAGTGCCATTTAGATAGCTCAATCGTACTCGAAATTTGCTTCTCAGTTACCAATATGAACAATAATAGAACATTTAGGCCCTGTTTTATGTTTACTATTTTCAATGGAACTTGAAAATTATTTTCCAAGTTCTAACTTTTTTCTTGTTTGATAGCCAAATTTTCCTTAGCAAAACATTTTCCCCCCAATCCTCCACGTGACCCCTTTCTCCAAGTTTTCATTAAATTGATTTTCCCACCACTTTGGTGGGAAAATGGTTTTCCATTTTTTTTTTCTTTTTCAATGGAAACAAATTCTATCCTCAATTGTAAAAAAAAAAAATCCCTTTAATAACAATTTTCATGGAAAACAAAATCAAACGAACACCAAAAAATCCAAAATTTCAACACTTTTCAAGTGAAAAATTATACCAATCAAACACAATTAATTGACAATTCTTGGGAAAACAAGTTTAGGCAATTATTTTCTCTGAAATTCGTTTTCTTTCCACCAATTTTCCATTCTTGCAATTAAACGGAGCCTTAGTGCATTAAAGTCGACGGCTAGATAATATTAAAGAAGAGCAATGCTATTCATCCCCAGTCTAGATGGCGTTAATGTGGCATTAAATGATAGGTGAAATTAAATAAGTCATTTAATTTCACCTATCATTTAACCAATCATTTAATGCCACCTACATTGAGGATGCAACTCCACNTTCACAATAATGCTATGTAGCCCTAGTGGGGTTGCATCCCCAGTCTAGGTGGCGTTAATGTGGCATTAAATGATAGGTGAAATTAAATAAGTCATTTAATTTCACCTATCATTTAACCAATCATTTAATGCCACCTACATTGGGGATGCAACTCCACTGGGACTACATAGCATTATTGATTAAAGAAGCAAACTATCAAACTTTCGTCTATTGTGCTAATCAGTTGTCAATACGGAAATACCCGATATATTTCACATGGTAGAGGATTCCAAATTAGCACAAATATTATAGGTTTATTGTTAATCAAGTGGATAAAAAAAAAAAAACCAAAGTTAGAAATTTAGAAGCGTGGGATTTAAAATTAAATACTTTTCCACATAAACTAATAAATTATTTGTCAAAAGTCAGACTTCTAGGAGGGTATACTTGGAAAATTTTAAGTACAAAGGAAAAGAAAATTATTTCAAGTACACTTCAATTATTGATTAAAAGTAACAAGAAGACAATAAGCGTCGAACTGGCTAATCCATTGCCAAGAGTAATGAACAAAATTAAGCCATTTATTTAGAACTGTGAAAAGATTCTGGGAGGCTGCTAACAGAAGAGAACAGGAACAAGGACATTAATCCCACAAATAATTCTCAATAATATCATTTTGTTATCCTCAAAAGATTCTCATAATATTTTTTCTGATTTTCAACCTTTTTTTTATAAGGTAATGAACAGAGACATTGATTCCTCCATGGAAGATTTGTAATTGGACATTTGACTTTAGAGGGAATAATCTATAAACTATTGAGAGTACAACCATTATTAGCATAAAAATTAATTTGATTCCTTGTCTGAGGCATGCAGTATCACAGATAAAAACACACAGCCGCCTAAGAAGACTCTGTCTACCTCTAATCATTTTTCAGTCTACTTGCACATATGCCAGAACCTTATATGGCATGGAAACCAATAAAAGAGATATACCAAGGCATGTTTGGTGCCTCAAAATTGACGAGAAAACATGATTAAAAAATGGAACATACGGTTCGAGTTCAACGTACCAAACATGCCTTACCAGCCTTCAGCAATACTGAATAAACAAGTGCACACATTTCGTAATCATTTGTCTCTCGAAGATATTCTGATGGCTCTATTTTGTCAAATTTTTAATACAAACGTCATATCAAAATAATTGAACTGTAGGCACCAGGCTGTAAATCTTGATACCGGATTTTCCTATTTTTCCTTCTAGACAGTGTACATACGGAGTACATCAAAGACTCGAAAATTTCAGAGCGATTGTAGTATTATTTCCATCAATGTATGTTCTTACATTTTAAGTAAATGGAAGATGAAGATTGCTCATCATGATAATTAAATAAATTAGCTAAGAATAGAAGGCGAAAACTAAAACCTGATTCATCTGAAAACCAGGTTGTGACAAGTTCTGTCGCAGGGATATGCGCAATCAATGGCCTTAGTAGTTGCACGATCAAAGTACCAATCTCCGACAGCTATTGCTACAGCCTGCATCATAGCGTATATAGTTAACAACAAGTGTTAATGAAAGAAATCAATAGCATAAACAACAGATACACAGCGGAAGAGGTGATGGTTTCTAGTTTCTAAAGTTGGCGTTGATTTTGAATAAGAAGACATGGCAAAGAAAGGCCGAGAAAAAGGATCCGTATCACAACTCTGAATGTGTTCTACCTTACTTTTATGTTGGTAAGGAACGGATCCAGAATCGGATTACAAGTCGGGCTAATACGTAAAAAAAAATTAAAAAAAAATTACACATGAATTTTATTTTATTTTTATCCGTCCCCAGTTGGTTTACTCTCAGACAGCTTGTAAATGAATTCTGCATGAACATGAGTACGCATGACGTTCACATAATAAACTTTTCAGGTCTTCGAATTGTTGAGATTACAAAAACTTGTTCTACGTTAACATACGTGGGCATTTCAATCACTAGAGCACGCCAAGAAATGTCATGTTAGTTAATCTTAGAAGTGGCCCGTATAACATTTGTTAATCTAAGGAAAAATACCAAACCAGAAAGGATTACGGCAATTATATTAACTTAAAGAGAACTACGCAAGTTACAACCTGTTTCTTGATAAGCAGGACTGACAATATAGGAGTTTTTCTACTTACTGCATGAAAACTTAAACTTATGGTAATACCTTGTTCCCTATTACTGGAGAATTATCTGCAAACCAGGTATCCTGCCGCTCGGACTGGCAGTGAGCAAAGCACGAATTTATGAATAACCCATTTTGTCTAGATGCGGAAAAGCCTTTTACTGCATTCAGCATATGAGCCCTGAAACCTGCTCAACAACAGTTTTATTGATTTACTCGTTCTCATTAGATACGACAACAAGATTAAGAAATATCAAGCAGATACACACTCGCTCACCTTGCAGAAATCGGATTTGGGATACTGAACATTGTGCATAGTTCATTTTACAGTTGTACCAATTACCACGAGGATCAGCTGTTTTAGGAGCCAAGCTTTCTTGGATCTGAATACAAAGGAAAAACAGATAAATCTACATTTGTTATTCATATTATTTGCAAGACTTCGGGAGACTTCAAATTCTTAAAAACACCATCAATTTCTGATTTCAAATGTTTTTCTGAAGGTCCAGTCTTCCACAGTATACATCTAATCTATAAGAATAGTAAGGGCCCACTGATTGGAACAGAAAAATCATGAAATAAGCCCACCCTAAAACGAGCGCTCTACTAATCGCACTTCCCCAGTTGTCAGTCATATTATTTTACAAGTACCTATTCTACACCACAGAAAGCTGTTAAATCTCTGCTTAATTTCCAAGAAATTTAAGTGCAGCTATAAACTGGAATAAACTATTACCTGCCATGAATCATAAGCAGCATTGAGAATAAACAGAGGAGTTCTGATGTTGGCGATTAAATTCTGAGGGAAGAAGCACTAAACACGAAAAAAGACAAAATCGTAAATGGAAAATTGCTAAACTAAAAAACATAGTAAGAATTACATATCTTCTGAATCAAAAACAACAAAAAATTAGTCTCACCGAAGTTGGATCGAGATGATTGGTACAAGTGCTTGGCAGATTCCTCTGGACACCCTATTAAAATTTGTGGGAACTTGTATGAGAACGCAGGAAAGTTATGCTAAGAAAGCTGGCAAGCATGTCAATCAAGAACCCAGCATAAATTTGATAGTGTCACTTTTCAAGTACAAATTGTCTTTAGAATTACAAACGTGTTGAGGAATACTGTTGGAAACTTGCAGGATAAAAGTATAGTTTGAAAGGAAAAACAAACTACATGGATGAACTTTGCGGTTCAGAGAAGGAAATGTTCAATTAGTACAGATACAAGGATTATTAGAAAGAGTGATATCAGGACCCTCCGACATTGTTTAGCCATGGATTTTGTGCTCCGTTGAATTTCAAAAACTGTTCGATTTCCTATTCATGTCACTTTTGGTTCAAAACCACAATCTACCATAGTTTACTTGCATCCTCTTATTTTGCTAGGAATTCAAAAACTTTTCAGTTAATTCTTTACTTAAATACATAATAATTACTTTTCAGATGCTTTATCAAAACGCTTAATCATCCATCCAACCTGTCGCATGTGTGTGGTATTCTCAAACACCAAAAACACATCAAAATAGCGGCATAACCTATCTATTGATTCTATTTCTGGTATCCGTCCTACATTCTCTGGTAACCTATCTATTGATTCTATCTCAAGCAAAACCTTTTGCGTGTTGGATGCGACACAGCTGCATCTTATTACTCACAGAAGCAATTTATAGATATGGATAAGGAATCAAGTAAAGGGCTATAAGTTCGCTTGAAATTTTGAAATATTGTAGTTCTTAGTTTAACTGATAGCAAATGCAAATACAAAGAAGAAAAGAAAAATTCTGATAGCTAGTGTAATAAGAGAATGTCAACTTTCCACGAGGGTTTGAGATTTAGCAGCAGTGCAGCATTTTATTGAAATTTGCCTAAGTATCAACAAATTTATCACTATTGAATTAGCACCCAAACTAACCAATAAAATTACTTGTAGGACTCTTAGAATGGGGAAACATGCCACTGAGGTACACAAGGAAAACGATAAACAATATCTTTGATTCAATAAGTACCTGTAAGTTTACTACACCGGCGAAGAAATTTCTTATCGTGTGTCCACCGGACACATCAGTGCTGAAAATCAAAGGAAGCATTATAATAACAATAAAAGAGGTAATGGAGCATATAACTACAAAACTTAAACAGGGCATTACTAAAAAGACAAAAAATTGGAAAATTACGCATCCATAAATAATCCAGCATCACTGAAGCACTTCACTTTGGTTCTTCTAGGAAATAGATCCCAAAACTCGTCACAGTGTAAGATAGAAGCTAGACCACCAGCAGAGCATCCAGAAAGCATGGCCTAAAACATGGCAGGTAGTATCAAAAGGAAATACAAAGCATGAACAGAAATATAGCGTGGGTACTAGATAAAACTTGATAACCTGATTTGCATATCGCATTCCTTTTGACATCAAGTCTTCCATTGCAGCTAGCCATATACGCTGTCCTCTGAACTGCAACCCTGCAGCCTACAAAAAATATAATAATGAGTTCTTTTCATTAGTATTCTTGAGTATCTTCAACTACTAGTTTAGTAGGTTTTTAGTCTCTAATAGTGTCGAAACTTGAATTTCATAACTAGTTTCCTTTAATTATTGATTGTACTTGAATACTATATCTTTTTCTTACTACTTTGGAACAACATTCTTCTTAATTTTTTTCACAAACAAAGACAGAAGCATCACTTCACAGTCTTCCATAAATCGACCACCCAATAAAACTGAGGAGATTAAAGATAATCGTAGAAGAAGATTGATACCAGCATTATAGCTATTTGACTACAAATCATTTTATCACAGAAGAAGCCTGTTTTGCAGCTTCAAAAACTTAATTTGACATCGGAGTAAAGAAATCTTAATAGTGCTTGAAAAATTAACCCAAGATAGACTAAAAGAAAATAAAATTCGGGGGATGCAATAAACCTTATTTTCACTGTCCCCAGAAAAGGAGGCACCATCACAGTACCGGATTTTTACTCTATTCCAGTTAAAGAAATCTGCATGTGGAAAATCAAATATAAAAATAATATTTGTAACGGGGCACGTTGAAACATGAGAAGACATGGTTTCAATGTTTCTAACAGAATTTGACCGAGTATCTTTGCGAACTGACCTGGATTTTCTTGAGCTTTATTGCTAAGTATCCCTGTAAATGGAATTATCTTCTCAAAATATGTCGAGGACCCACGGCGAGTCGTTTTCCGGTAAACACAGGCCCTAATGTTGTTACACCACCCTCCACCCTGCCACAAAGTGTCACAAGATAAAGTTTGTTGACTGATAAAACCATTACTAAAGCTTGAAAGCTCTGCAGGACAGAGTATATAAACAAGTATGGTATACAACTTTATTGAGAATTTGAGATAGGAAAAACTTCAATGAGACTCCATTCAAGAAATTGATCTCAACTTATTTTTGGTAGATTTCGTGAAGGACTTTTTCTAACAGAATCATCGTAAAAGGAGAAATCAGTCAATGAAATGTTACACGGCTCTGAATAAGTTAAATTGTTTTGTTCAATCATTACTTTTAAACTTCTTAGAAGTTAGATAGAGAACTGCACTTCCAAAAAGGTATCTGGCTCTTCATAGTTTCTTAAATGATTGATATGTGCAATTAAATTAAAGTTTGCTTCCAAAAAGTAAAATTAGCATGAACTTTTGCCAGGGAAAAAAAAATAAATCCATAACTAAATGTAGCTCAGTTTATTTGAAATCAATTGAATTATTGAGAATTTTAATTTCTACTGGCTTCACGATTTCAAATCAACTTCCTTTTTAATAAGTAGAAACAAGTTCGCAAATTAAAGATATATTAAAATAATCTAAAAATCTGTTGAAGCTATAGTTTGATATGGACCATCTACTGGTGAGATTTATGAACCAAATAATTTCAAACCGCATATATAATATTATAATGAAATCCCTGTCTAATATTCACCAAAATAAAGGATTCTGAAAGCGAACAAAAGCAACCAAGTAAATGCTATCATTCACATAATTGTCTCCCAAACCTCCAGTTGGATGAGCCAGCTGTTTGCTCCTGTCCCGAACCCGCGATGGAAGTGATAGCCAGGTAATGTTCCATCCAAACATACTGCAAAAAAGTATCAGAAAAGAGACATCAAAATTAAAGAACCAATGAATGTTAATTCAAGTGTCAACGTATGTATCTACAAGTATTTGCCAATTGCCAAGAGACTTGTGGGGTAGTTCTCCCAGATAAATTCTATGATCCAAAACCTTGAATTTTTTCCAGTGAAAGATAAATTTACCTACAGTGACTATTGGCCAATACTGATTGATGAGATTAATTTAGCCCTGTTTGACATCCATTCTATTTCTCATTTTTTTTCTCTTTCTTTATTTCAACCACACATTCTATCAATAAAATAGTATTACACATAAACCTAAAAATTCTCCTTACTTTTTAACCATACATTCTTTCATCAATCACTATTCCAAAATCTATTATTTCCCCAAAATGGGTGCAGTACACCCGTATAGATGTAGACATGACAGATGCAGAGTAACAGCTTAGCAACACAACAAAGCATCTCGATCAAGCCATTGAATAATCACACATTAAACAAGTGGGAAATTGGCATACAGAAAGTAGCAAACTTAATTATATAACACAATAAAAAATAAATCATTTAAAACAGGAAAATTGGAAGACAAATACAAGGTTTAAATTCCAGTACAACCATAAAAATGGGAAAAAGAATCATGAGTGGATTGGAAAATTCCCAAACTAGATTACATAACATACAGAGGAGCATTAATCAAATTAAAACAATAAATTTAGTACAATGACACTAAAAAATGGGAGAAAAACTAAAATGCAAGAATCTAGAGAGAGATTTGGATTAATACCAGCGCCTTTAGCAGCAGCTCCTTGAATAAGTGTAAGAGGCACCATGAGAGCATAAGGAGGGGCAGCTGCAGCTGAAACTCCATACACGGACTCCAACAAGGACATGGATTCCAAGAATGAAACTTCTGTTCTATTATCGAAAAGCTCATCAAATTCAAAGCTTTTAACAACCCATTTGCTTAGTAAAAAACCAAAAAATATTACACCCCAAAAACCCATAAACTTCCCCATGGCCTCTCAGTTTCAAGCTCCTCCGCCAAATCTAGGGGGAAAAAATCAAATCAAGACAACAAGAAGTTGTGTAAAGTAAAATATTATTATTTATTCTCACATGGATGCATGGGAAGAATGCTTATAGACACAATGTTGGTGTATTAAATGGTAATTAATAAAAGATCTACAAAATAAGGGAAAGATTTACAAAATTTAACAAATATGGAGTAGGGGACACAGATTTTGCAAATCTGGTTATGCTTGGGAATAGAGATTTCTTGAAGGAGGCTTTGGGTTTTTCTATTTTTTATTTGAAGATCTGAGGTGATTTCACTGAGACCTCTACTTCACCACTTGTCAAGGGTGTGTTTTGCCGGGCATTTTAAAGATTTTAATATTTGCATGCCTTGTATTTTGGGGTTTTGGCGTGGGGTGGGCCTGGAGGTCGAGAGTCATGTACTCTCAATTATTTGAAAAGGTAGAACTCGAGCATTTTTGTCTCGTGCCATGAAGAGCATGTTTGAACTTCATTTTTTTTTACGAAAGAATCATGATATATGTACAAAATAGATTGACAAATTTGATTTACAAACTACGTGTTCACAACACTTAGGTCAATTATTTCAAAAACAATTTTTGAAATCAATGACCTAATTCTTATCGCACTTATTTTGTCAACAAATTTTGTATAGCTTGATTAATTGTTGATGAAAATGCATTCTGAAATGAATATTGTTACATATATATCTAGATTTACATGATATCACGTGATACTCTATCATTTGCTAGTTTAAAGCACAATCAACTTTTTCACCCAATATTTTTTCTCCACATCATATTATGTAATCCATTATGTACATTTTTTATGTACTCTGGAGATGAAGTGGTGAACAGTGGGGTGTGTTTTGCCGGGCATTTTAAAGATTTTAATATTTGCATGCCTTGTATTTTGGGGTTTTGGCGTGGGGTGGGCCTGGAGGTCGAGATTCATGTACTCTCAATTATTTGAAAAGGTAGACCTCGGGCATTTTTGTCTCGTTCCATGAAGAGCATGTTTGAACTTTATTTTTTTTAACGAAAGAATCATGATATATGTACAAAATAGATTGACAAATTTGATTTACAAACTACGTGTTGACAACACTTAGGTCAATTATTTCAAAAACAATTTTTGAAATCAATGAAAATCAATGACCTAAATCTTATCGCACTTATTTTGTCAACAAATTTTGCATAGCTTGATTAATTGTTGATGAAAATGCATTCTGAAATGGATCTTGTTACATATATATCTAGATTTACATGATATCACGTGATACTCTATCATTTGCTAGTTTAAAGTACAATCAACTTTTTCACCCAATATTTTTTCTCCACATCATATTATGTAATCCATTATGTATATTTTTTATGTACAAATAGTAAAATTCTTCTGTAATAATGTTTTGATGGAGGATGTGTGATTAAAAAATAAGGAAAAAAATTGGGTTTAC
>CAIGRT010157899.1:0-10637 GCA_903798405.1 Fraxinus platypoda
TGCCCATATTCTTTAGATTTAGACAACTAATGAAATGTTGTAAAATTTTTCATTTAAAATATTGAATTCTAAAATAAAAAATAAAAAATTTAATGGGGCGGGGCCCCCTTTACCCCTCCCCGCCCCGAACCCGTCTCGGGAAAAAATTCTCTGCCCTATCCCGGCCCCGTTACCCGATTAAGGGGTTTTCCCCGTCCCGTTCGGGGCGGGGCCCCGCAGGTATCGGGTTTGTCGGATTTTTTTGTCATCCCTATATTTGACAACCATTAAAATGATTTTTTTTTTTAGAAAATGTGTTTTTGAATAGTGAATTTTTGGAGAATGTGTAGTTAAAAAGTAGAAAAAATTTGAATTTACGTGCAAAAAATTTTTATTGTCAAAATATGTTATTGAAAATGAGTTTGAGGGAAAAAAAATTGTTTTAATAGTTTTCAAACAGGCTCTCGAATATCTCCCGAGGACTCGTATTTCAAGAATAATAAAAAGTTTAGGTCCAACATGTTAATAGGACAAGTGGCGCAATGTTCCCTATGATGATGTTGCGATAAAATGGGAGGGCACATCCGTAATATTAGTTGCAATATGAGGGCTGAAGTGTCAGATAATTTAGCTTCTCCACTCATTTGGAGACACCTGTCCAATTGGAGTAACATGCGAACTTTGACTACACGTGATTTTTATTCTGCGGAATCTAACGCATAAATATCAATGGTCCGTGACACGACAGAGGTCCAGGTAAAATTGGGCAGGTGTTAGTAGGGGTTAACATTTTGGTCCTTCAAATTTATGATATTTTAAACAATAGTCCTCAAAACTTTATTGATAAAAAAAAAAAATTAATCTCAATTCTTAAATATAATGCTTTTTAACCCCTTTACTTAACTAACGAATAAAATGTAGTTTAGAAAATATGAAATTGAGCAAGAGGAAAGAACCAATTCAAAATTACTTCCATTTGAATCACTAACCATGGTCCATGTTATCGAGAATGTGCATGTGAAGTAATATGGATTGTATTTTTTAATTTCAAGAATACGTGTTAAAGATCTTTTGATTGAGACTAAAGAGATACAATAATATTAAGCCTCTTTGAGCTCAATTTTTGGGCTAAAATGCATTTCTGAATAGCAATATTTTAAAAATCGATCCGATTATCGATCCGAAAAGTTAAAAGGGTCAAACGGTCGAACCAAGATTAAACCAGGGTTGACCTGGAGTTAAAATAATGAATAAATATATTATATTAAAAAATTCTATTTATTTAAATAGCATTTTAAAATTCATATTTAACATTTTATTAAGTGTATGGATCAATTTAACATTAAGTGGTGAAATAAATTGGAATTTGCTAACAAAAGTTCCAAACTGAATTAATTCTCCTCTGTTCTACTTCTCTCCTCCGTCGGCTGCCGCGCCTTCTACTTATATTCTCTGTCACGCATACAATTTGAATGTATCTATTTAAATAATTGTATTGTTTGAGATTATTTTGAATTTGGTTTTGGACGTTTTGACTGAAATCTTGTATAAGGGCTTCAGCAAAGAGATATTGGAGCTTCGGTGGCCATTAGGCAGCAAGAAATGGCAGTAAAGATTCTTTTTTCAATACTATAATTTTTTTATAGCAAAAATACTATTGTGGAAACCTGAAGAAATCATGACCGATTCATCGGTTTTCGGAAGAACGTGACAGTTTTCCGGGTTTTATACCGGTTTCTTTATATTCAAATTTCATGTTGTGACTTGATTCTCGATTTTTCTAGTTGAACCGGCTGATCCGGTCCAAGTTTGAAAACATTGCCGAATAGTGTTTTGTTGAACATTGTTTGGTTAAAAATTTTAAAAAAATTGAATTTATGTATAATATTATTTTATGGGAAAATGTGTGGTTGAAAATGATTTTTGAAAAAAAAATAAGTTTTTAAAAAATATGGAGGCCAAATATAGGCTAAATTGATGAGACTTGTTAACATTTCTTTTTTTATATTGCGAAGGGGTCAAATTAATATTGCAAGTTTTGTCGACACTTAATATAAGTATTATATAATCGAAGTAAACATATAATTGATAAATCCACTCTCAATAATTTAGAAGGATGTCTTAAATTAATAGTTGAGCCTATTTATTTAAGTCGGTTATTCTTGAAATTAGACATTAACACGTGGCTAAAGCTAAAGAAACTATGAATATATCTCGAGATGATGTTTGGACAAAAACCAAATTGATTGACGAGATTTTGCGCTTGTACTCGTGAATTGAAGCACGAAAATGCGGATATGGAGATAATTGAACAAGCATACGGATCTCAAAGAGATTATGCAATTCAAGATCAAACTTTGACAATTTAGTGAAAACAATTCGAAATTAATATATGAACAAGCTAAACTTCAAGTGATTTAAGCAACTTAAAGGCTTTAGGCAAGATTGTAAAGAAAATCTTTTTAAACAATAATAATAAAAATAACGGAGTATGGGAATGGAAAGGGATGGATTTAGGGATGCTATCTCGTTCTCCGCCCCTTATCCCATTCCCGCTTATTTGGTGTCGAGTTTGGGTTGGGCGTAGACGGGAAGAATTCTCAATCTTCGTTATGGCCATGTTAGTAACTACATTATAATTATATAAATATTTTAAAAACTTGAAAAGAATGATAAAATACAATATTATACTATTTTCGTATTTTTAAAAAAAAATTATTAATCTGGTTGTGGACAGGGATAGGGCGAGGACCATAGTTTCCGATTAATCGAAAAAATTCAAGTCATGTTGTCATCTCTAACTAAGCAAACAATCACCAATAAAAAATTTCGACAGTGGCCAACGATATTACCATCAGAGATTCTTATAGAAATTAATACATTGATGATTCTGGTGGAACTATCAATGTGATACTATTGTTGTTCATTACATGTCTCCTTCGTCGATTATCAACGACAATTTTGTCGATAATTTCAGCAATCATCGAATATGATTTGGGAATAATTTAACTAAAGCTTTAGAACAAGTATCAATGGGAATCATTTAACTAAAGCTTTAGTTCTTAATGTACTTATGGGACCAAACTAAAAATTGAATTATTTTCTTATTGTAAAACCTAATCTCAAGCGTCGAAATTGGTCTCATGCAACCAAATAGAAATTCAAGCCACTTAAGTATCCATTTTTTTCTTCCTTATTACTGATAGGTCACTTTATTTTTTGGCTTTTCAAGTCTTATAGTTCAAGTAATCATAAGCCATTGATATTGTGAAATGTGTGAATAAGAAATAGGCAATATTTTGGATCCTAAGTCCTATAAAATGTGTGAATAAGAAATATGTTTGATTTCAACTTTAAAACTGTATAATAATTAAAAATAAAGTACGAGTTTTTCAAATTTGGATTTGGAATCGAGAGTTGAGCCAAGACTGATTGATTCTCGTGAGACTACTATTCCAAATTTCAATTTTTAAAAACGGTACAAAAATTAAAATAAAATTCGAGTTTCTCGATTTAGAATTTGGAATCTAGAATTGGACCAAGATCGATTGATTCCAATTCTTAATATGCAGAACCAACTAACACAGGTAAAATAGAATCAATTATGCTAGTTGTACAGACCCATTTGTACAAGCATTTTACAGGCAATATTTTAATAGACCAAATGGCGACTCTCTAACAAAACAAAAATGAAAGAAAGGAGGGAGGGAGGGAGGGAATGGCAAAAAACGCATTTGAACCACGACCCTATTTTACCCCAAAATTGGAAAACTCTGACATCTCATTCCCTCGTCCCCAATTGTGACCGTATCCTCCAACGACGAGTTCGAAAATTGGCTGAACAGATTCGACGACGACATACCGGTCATCTTCTCCACCTCCGGCTAACCCATGTGAGTCACACTATTCTAGGTTTATTCAGTAATGTGGATTTGTAATTTTCCATTATATGCTGCTTTGAAGTCCATGATTCTTCAATTCGTAATACAAGCCGCATGTATTGAAATGTTACACAATATTTATTTGAACTTTCTCAATGCATTCATCTCATTTCAATTCTTTGGTGAATAGTTTTCAAGTTAATGTTACAGTTGATCATCAAATTATTCATGTGGCTGACTTGGCTGCATCTGTTGGAATTGCACCTTCAGCCAGCAAGTTCACACATCCAGCAGATCACCTCCAGTTAACAGATCACCATCTCTCCAGTTAATCAATTCACTCCAGTCATCTTCCAGATC
Organism: Fraxinus platypoda; assembly: GCA_903798405.1. Lineage (NCBI taxonomy): Eukaryota > Viridiplantae > Streptophyta > Magnoliopsida > Lamiales > Oleaceae > Fraxinus > Fraxinus platypoda. The sequence continues at coordinate 4,221 of CAIGRT010157899.1, forward strand.
CTTCTTCAGTTCACAAGTTGCACGTATTAGCTTCAGTTTCTTTCCTATAGATTCTAGCTTATTCTAGATTGTTCTTAGTTTGTTATCTTGTTAGATTTGTTAGATAATTAGTTAGTATTTCTTCTATAAATAGAGTAGGTTGCATTGTATTTCCCTTAAGCAAGTTGAATGATATTCATCTTCTTCCCTGCTGTTATTAACAACAGGCCTATCCTCTTCTTCCCGTCTGTTCTGTTATTTTCTGTATTTTTGATTTCAGCTTCCAATTGCTTTTAATCCTTGATTTTATCATGGTATCAGAGCCTTCTTTCCTGGAATTTATCAGCATCCTTCAAACCTTCTCAAAGATCATTGGGAACCCTGAGAGCTTGTCAATGTAGACAAAGATTTAGGCTGTGAAGAGGTGTAGGGATTGCTCTTAGACAAAATTCGGCTAAGTTTCAATAGCATGAAGAACTATTGGCAATGTTTTGTTATCATTCAGTGAAAGAAACCACGTTTTTTGTTTTTTATTGTAACTTTAAGACGAGTAACTGGTTTATCTACCATAGAGATTCTAGTTCCACGAGCTTTTGTATGTAAAAACACATGTGAACCACGCCATAGTAGTATAGCGCGATTGGAATAGAATTAGATCGAATTAACCTCTTTGATTGATGAGTAATGTTATTTATCATCATGACAATGGAATATCGGTAATGTGACAATCCATCATCCCTCAAATTTCTCTCTTTTTCACTTACCTCTCATAAAAATTGAACTGTCAAATCCAATTATTTCACATAGACTGTCACATTATCGATATTCCATCATCATAATAACAAATAACACTATTCTTGAAAGATACATAATTAGTGCGGTACTTTTGTCAATTTGCCCCACCAAAAAAAGAAGAAGAGGAAATTGCACTAAATGTCATTTTTTGGCTTTGTATTTTCAAAAATGTCACTTTTTTAAAGCCTTTGCAAGATTGTCATTTTTGGACATTTTTGCCCCTTTAAAGAATTTAAATACCCGACACATTCTTGAGTTGACAACTCCAAAAAGTTGTACAAAAAGTGGAAAAAATTGAAAATCAATCACTTCACAATTGCAGGGAAGGACATGGGCCTAGATTTTGAAAAAAAAAAAAATTAATATGAAATGAAATTCTAACCCTCATCCTCATTGAGTCATTTCTCCTCTCCTCTCCTCTCTGAGCTCTCTCCCGTCTGGCCGTGAAATATTCAGTCTCTCTCTATCTCTTATTATTACACGTTCTACATAAGGATTAAACACTGATAGATTGATAGATACATTGTTCTTGCATCATAGCTGTAAAAAGGTAATTTTTCTTTTATTAGAATTTTTATAAATATGTTTGAATGTTCGTCAAGGTGTGTTTTTGTGTCTTGAACTTCTGGATTTGTTATTTAGCGAGAGTTTTTTCAAAATGAATTTGTGTGGAAATAATTTGATTTCATTAATATTTTTTTTTAACTATTTTGGTTTCTATTTTAGTCTTCTTTTGAAAGTTTTAATGTTTATTTTGACCTTTGCTTTTCCTTAATCTCTCCTTTTGGATGAGATGTCAATTGTCAAAGCAAAGAGGGATTGCTTGTTGGAAGGGGTTGAAGAAAATTAACCCCATAAAATTCAATAAATTCACCAAAATTGGCAAGTAAAATGTGAATTCTGATGAAATTTTTCAGGCATTGAATGGTATATATCTATTGCCTCTGAGTTTCTGATTTTCTGATATATTGAACTTCACTGTTCCAGACAGTACACAGCAGTAATTGTCGGCAGATGAAAAAATATCGACAGATGAACTGTCGAGACCCGACAGTTGATGTCAGTTTTTCTCAACACACTATAGTTCCACATGTCAAACATTGGTTCATTCGAACGTAATATATGCGTTTCGCATTAACATGTACGAAATATTGTGAACCACAATGTTTTCAATTATTTTTGTAGATTTGTAATATATTGTTTCATGTTTTATGATTTTCGTATTACATGATATTCGTTTTCAATTATTCGTTTTATTTCATTTTATTTCGTTATATGATATTTGTTGGGTAGTGGATCCTTGAACTTCTGCATTTTACTCCTAGAATCCCACTTGTCGTAGTCGGTACCAAACTAACTATGTTTCTACACAAGAGGCTCCAGTTAGTCTACAATTTTCTATTGAAATTGTCATAGTTGTGTTTTTTTATTTCATCTCTGCTCATCATGTAGGGAAAATAAATGCGCTAAACATTGACTTCTATTTGTCTTCTAAATTTGGCATTTTTCCAATTTGATTGTGCTCCCACTAACTAAAAATGTCTGTGACTGCCACTGCAGATAAGGACTCGGGTTTGGGTAGCAGCCCAAGTAAGCGATTATATCGGTAAACAAGTTCCACTCGTCACAGTCTAAGGTAAAAAGGTGAATTTGTTTTAAATTTTATTGTTTTGATTTTAAAGCAGTGGCGAAAAATATGAATTGTGTTGATTTTGATACCAAACTAACTTACTTGAATGAGCCTGGTGTTCTTTATAATCTGCAAAGAAGATATGGTTTGAATGAAATTTATGTGAGCTCCATGGGAAGTATGTTCATTATTTAAATTTGGAAGTGTTCTTTAATTGATTACATTAATTAGCCTTTGCATCTGTGAGCTTGTATGTGAGGGATTAAAATCATATTAAAATTGAAAATATAGCCGTTATTGTTGACTTTTATTAGACGAGTGGGACCCAATAACAGCTATATTTTCAATTTTAATTGAATTAAAAGCTCTCCCAAACAAGCTCTATATGTTTTGAAACTAAGATAAGCTTGTCGGAAAGGAGAAATCAATGTACAATCAGTCATTATTGTCGCACATTCTGCTAAATTTACTTACACATTTTCTTTTCAAACACAGAAAGTTTAATTGCATTATTACAAGGATTGGGAAGAATTTGATTTTCTGTACTTACAAGACGAGTGTATTTATTAGCTCATCTTGTGCTTCTTAATTTGATTATTATGGAATTTACTCATTTCATTTGAAAATAAAGGAATAAATATAGATCCACAACAAAAATGAAATCAAGAAATTTAAAATTTTGAAAATAACAATATAACGTTAGGTCTAATTTTGATGTTCTGACAAAGTTAAACTCTTTAAGCATGAGTGAAAGCGATGGAAATTATGTGAGTTCTTAATGAAGGGATTTACTAATTACATGAGATGGGATAAAGTTTTGGGCTTTTCTCGGTGTCTTTCTTTTCATTATACTGCTGTTGGTTTGTACATTTGTACTTTCACATGTAGGCATGTTGTATAGAATTTTTTTTTTCCCCAGAATCCAAATGTAGTAAGCTTTATCTTGTTCGTCGTTTGTGCCGGCATTAACTTGCAATTTTGGAGGGTTGAACCCAGGGGCGGATCCTGTGATTCTGTCTAACTATGATATAGAAGAACATAATAAATAATGACAAGTATATATTCCTTTAGTATGTTCAGCTCTATATTTCCTTCAATTATGCCATTTACTATTTGTTTGAGTTGAAATTGAAGTATCAATTCATTATGCATACATTTCAATTCGCTATTATAAATCTCCACTTTTAACTCATACCCCATTTCTACATTTATATGAAATTCCATTTTCTAGATATGTTACTTCATTCTATTCATTTAACAACATTTAAGCACTTATTTTCATTCATTTCAAATGTAGATAATATTGAATACCCAACCATCAAAATATGCAACCCACTATCTTCCACTAGTCCAAAAAAGAAAGAAAGAAAGAAAGCAACATAAAGGTTTTGACGTTTTGTTACTTTTGCCAATTCAAACACTTAATGATCGAACATGTGTCTTCCACAAAACCAAAAAAGAAATAAAGAAATCAACTTAAAAGTTTTGTTACTTCAGCCAATTCAAAAATTTGTGGCTTCATCAATTGTGGTTGTTGATGTAGAAAAATTTCTTTCTAAAATCTAATGCGAAATTCTTCTTCATTGTCAACAGGGGATTTTCTTGAAGTGTCAACGGGATTAATTTCACAGACATGTAGGAAAAGCAAAAGCTTGAATACACTCTAGTAAGTCAAGTTGCTCATCTCTCTGCTTATTGCCTTGCCGACAAAATATTGAATTGAATATTTTCGCCTACTTGTCTAAGTTGTTTTGTTGAAACGTTGCCTTGTCGGAATAATAATTGTTGTTATTACATTGCCGGCATCATGAATTATTTTTGTTGCATTGTCGGCACAATGATTGTTGTTATTGCATGCCGGCATCAAGAATTGTTTTTATTGCCTTGCTGGCTTACTAAATTATATTTTGATTGTCGTTAGAGCAATATCATTTATGAATGATTTTTTTTTACTCTTTTTTTTTTTTGTTAAAACACTTCCAGGTCATTTCCTGTCATCAATCCGTGTTTGGTTTCTCCCTCTGTTGATTTTTCATTTATTACTTCATCTCTTATAGTGGAAATTGTTAGGCTTTGAGTTACTATCAGATCTTCATTTGACATTCTTTGTTTAAAAGAAAAAAAAAACACAACACAAAATAACACAAGTCTTTTTCATTAATGGTAATCCCATGTTCCACTGTCTTTCTATTGGAATCTTATCTTTTATATTTTTGGTGCTGTTTCATTATCTTCAATTTGGTTATATTTGTCCAAGAATTGTGCTTGCGGATAAAGTTAGAATCTTTTGGGGTTATTTGGAGAAATTTTTTGCTTTTCTGTCAGTTGAAATTCTTCATTCGGATTGCTTATAAAAGTTTCAAAAATTGCCGTGGTTTTGGGAAATTTTGGATTTATGAAGTTGGAGAGTAAAACGCTCTTTTCATGCTGTAAAATGAATTGGATATGCAAAATTTGGGGGACTATAAAACATAAACTCTTGTGTATTGTAATGGTAATGGAAAATGCGGTGATGTGAAAATAACTTGTGAGAGTATCTGTATTTCTCGATGGAATGTAGTTCCAGGTAAATTTGACAGTGAACTCGCGATACGTTCCGTTTACAACCTGACTGTTTATTCATCTCTCTCTGGTTGAGTAGCTAAAAACTCTCAATCTGATTGTTTATTCATCTCTTTCAAGGTCGTGTGTCAAGGTTGCCTAGTGTATCAGATGAATCAACTCAACTTTTTAGAGAGGAGAAGACACCAGTAACTAGCAATTTCCACTCTCAGAAAGAGAGATAAATATTTTTCTGGTTATAGTCGTATTTAGAAGTCTTGTAATGTTTAGTTACCCTACACACACCAAGTTTTTGTCTAATATATTTTGGTGGTGAAATTGGACACTGTTGTTTCTCCTTGTTAAGATTGAACATTTTGTCATTGGACACAATTGTGAACGCAACAGATACATCTAGTTGTGAATGGCAGCAGGTACATCAATCAGTAAATTTACAATTGTCATAAATTATTTACAAAGAAAAAAGGAATGGTACAATTAGACCTTGAACAATCACAGCAAATGTTTGTCAAATTAATTTTTAGATGTGATTTCGTGATTGTGTAATAACTGCACATACTTGCTGACGGCAAAGAAGTGCATTATAAATAGAAGGTAACCATAACTAAATGAGTTACACTTGAAAACTTCATAAGCTTTGTCACTCTGTATTGGTTATGAAGTAGAAAAACAGTTTCATCCATCGCATTTGCATTCTACTAATGTTTTCGTCCACGGAAAGCAACGAACCGTTCGACCTGAATGATCCTTTGCCAATATCCGGTTCGTCCCCATTATGTCCCATCATAATTTCTTCGAACGATGAGGATTTCAACCCTCCGAATGGTAGGAGACAGTTCAAACGTCGACGGCGAATAAGGTAGGAGGTAGTTGCATATGGTTGTGTACAAATGAATAAGTGCGTCGTTCTTTTGTAGTCACTTTTGTGAGGAATGATTTTGGTAACAGTCCTTACCAAATAGTTAAGTACAACATGTCCCCCGTATGTGTAGTTCCAGTTTGTAGTTTGTGCCAACTGTCGAGAACGACAGGAACAATATGTCGGAACGACAGATGAATTGTCGGGTTATCCTATGTGTAGTTACAGTTTGTAGTCTGTGCCAACTGTCGAGAACGACATATGAACTGTCGGGTTTNTGTGCCAACTGTCGAGAACGACATATGAACTGTCGGGTTTTCATATGTTAGAGTTTGTATTATGTCCCAACTGTCGAGAACGACTGAAACAATCTGTTGGGAACAACAGATGAAGTGTCAAATTATCATGCAGAAATGAAGCTATATTGTAGTAGTGAATGTGAAGATAGCTACTACTGTCCACTAACGATAATGGATTTAGAATGAGAATGTAAGGTCGAAAAAGAAATGCAAGTTGAAAACGATAACTCACGGACATAAAGAGCAATAACGTCTGTAAGCTATAATGAACATAAAACGATGACATAACTTTC
>CAIGRT010157900.1:0-10011 GCA_903798405.1 Fraxinus platypoda
GGGGGGGGGGGGGGGTTAGAGGAGGTTATAAGTACGTTATATATTGATGCAGGCCACATATGGAATATGAATTATTTTGGCAGTTTTAAGATTTTATGTTAATTTTGAAATTTTTTTCCCTTGATTGGTTTTGCTTATGGTAGTCTTTCATTACTATCTTAGATTAGGATTTTTATTACGATACATTGAAATTTCCTCATAGAATAGATTCTATTGCATTTTATAAATAAGACTACTAGGGTCGTGAAAAAGGGGACTTATGAAATGAAAATTTGAGTTTCTTAATTATATATCCGATTATCGGTATTCTATACGAACCAATGAGTCTAAGTTCTTGGTATTTTGCACAAATCAACGTGCCTTTGANGATTCTATTGCATTTTATAAATAAGACTACTAGGGTCGTGAAAAAGGGGACTTATGAAATGAAAATTTGAGTTTCTTAATTATATATCCGATTATCGGTATTCTATACGAACCAATGAGTCTAAGTTCTTGGTATTTTGCACAAATCAACGTGCCTTTGATGCATAGTTTTCTGTTAGTTTATTCATGAGTGAATCAACATGAACTAAGATTGTTTGTGAATTCTATGTTTTCATGCTTCCGCTGCTCTGCATGCATCACTACATAATAGTATCTATGAAAGCAAGCTTTTTCACTTAAGTAATTACTTCTAGGCTTCAGATGCTCATCTTCTGTGAAGTGCATAGTTGTTGCCTCATAAATTTCTTTGCACTTTTTAGAAGATGTAGCGAATGTTTATTAAATGTTTACTGCATTCCTTATGTAGCTCGTTGTCATTAAGGACGAGTATAGTCCAATTTCTGTACTTTCCCTTAAGCTCTCTATCCATTAACCACTTCTCGGAATATCCGGGTACAAATTTGTGTTTCCAAACATCATATGGCAGATTATGAACTGGAAAACTAATACAGGTCCCTGCTACCATGTGCCTGTTTTCTATTATTGTTTTGGGGTATATGCATAAGCTTGCTCGTTATTTATTTTGTTGATGTCTGATAATTTGTCATCTGTTAATTTAGCAAATCATGACTTGGGTGTCTATGGTTATTATCAATGAAAACTTGGTTTTGCGCGAGAATTTTATTGACTGCTGTAAAACGTCAAACTCTAGTTCCTAAAACTTATATATTTTGTCATGGAGTTGTGCCTGGAACATGGTAGATTTGAGTTTAAGTTGTTTTGTTCTGATATATCATGCTAATCTTACATGGGAATGAATTGCCATATGGACTAGGAGAGCTGTCAATTTTCAAATAAATGAATGATGAACGAGAAACAGAGTGAGCTAATTAGTCGTCTGCTCATTACCTAAAGAAATGGTAAACAATAGAAAGATAACATGAGAATGGATTTGGTCAAGCCAAGAATGAGGGGCTTTAGATGATTTGCATATTTACAGCTAGAAATCTTACCATTCTATCAAGAATTTTGGCAAAATTTAAACCCAATATGCAATTTTTCCATTATATGCTTAGTCTCTCGTAAAGCGTGGAATAGAATAACTTAGTCTTTTTTTGAGCTTGCTTGTATGTTTGTTTCAGTCACTGATGTTAGAAATCAACGATGTGCTCATTTTTCTGCTCCATCCATGATTTCCAATTTCCTATGTGTACTCGGTTAATGTTATCTATCATTTTCATTGTACTTGCTTTGGTGGAAAACATATAACTTCTTCTGATGTGACCTCCAGGACTCTCGTTCTTGCTAGCGGAGGAGATAATTGCTGATTGTTCGTGGTGGCGGTTCCATTTAGGCTTCACTGAAGCATTTCTTCTTTTGCTATACTGTTTTTCCTTTTCACTCTGAAGGACTTGTAATTTTATGAGAAACAACTTTTTAGAAACTTAATGGTAGTCTCCTAAAGAAAATTATGTCCACTCTCCTGTGGAAGTTCCTTACTTTTTGACATCCCAAATGAGAATAAATTATAGAATTAATAAGTAGACATTTTAAATCTCTGTCTTTAGTGTTAGGCCTATGCAAGTAATGGGTTTATGTTATGTTGAATGACAGTAGCTTTGTTGATGATGATGACAGAAACAGGGTATTTTCAGCATTTTATGTGCCTATGAACAGTCAGTTCTGCTGCCAAAATTCCCTCGATGATGCAGGTATAAGGGCATTTAGAATCACTGAGGTTCAAATTTGACATGGTGGATGTGGCTATGGTCTGGTTCATTTGGTAAGGTGGATGATGCAGGTATTAGGACATTTAGAACAGGTTCAAATTTGCCATGGTGGATGGGGCCATGGTTTGGTTGATTTGGTAAGGTGGAGTCGACCGTATTACAAAGTGTCATATACAATTTTGCGGACCAAAAGACCCTCAAATGGCGAAGGTATGGGACATTTAGACCCCGGTGCGTTTCAGATTGTGCGGGGTGGATCGGCTATGGCTTAGTTCATTCACTTTGAGTGCTTGATATTCTCTCTTCGTGATGGGCTATATTTGATTTGGCAATTTCTTCTTAAATTCGTTCTTTCGTCGAGAACAAAGATTGTATGTCAATTTTCTAGTGATCGTGGGATCAACCAATATATATGTCTCATCTAAACTGACCTTCTTTACTTGACCATGCCCTTCACGCTTTAGATATCAACATCGGGAATGTTAAGGCCTCATGTCTCCTTGACTGGTGAGACATGTTTCTCATTTTCGAGCTTTAGATATCACCATCGGGATCGTTGAGGCCTCATGTCTCCTTCGCCGGTGACACATGTTTCTCATTTTCGAGCGTATGATGACTAACAGTTCTTGATACTCCTGCCTTTATGTCATAGTCCACACTTATTAGTACAAATGGTCGAGAATGCGACGAAAATATAACTGGAAAAATGAGCAAATTTTCAAGATGCTGTTAGCAAAAAACAGTAATCTACTTACCCTTGTGGAAATTCGTACTTTACAATGTTGTAAACAGACGGTGATTGCACATTATTATTGACATTCCCGTAGCACATTTTCCCTCCAAAATCCCAAAACTTGGTTTACAAATTACAGCTATCGATCAAAGCCCAGAGCATAAATTTCATTTCTTTTTCTCTAATGATACCATCTCATGAATTTTCATCTCAAATTCAAAAATACTGCGCCCCATTCCCCTTCGTTCTCAATTCTGAGATGCCTCTCCACATTTCCCACTCCAACCCCACAAACCCACCAACGGCCTGTCCAAACCCTTCTCGAAAACATCTCCAAAAAATCCAACAACATAGAATTTTCACTAGTTTCTGCACTTAAATTCATTTCATCATCCCCTTCATTGATCTCCAATGGCCAACAACTCCATAGCTTTATACAAAAATCTGGGCTTGATTCTAATCTTTTTGTACAGAACAGCTTGATCAGCATGTACTCGAAATGCGGGTCAATTTCTTGCGCCAAATCGATCTTTGATGATTCCCTGAAGCTTGATTTTGTGTCTTGTAACATTATGCTTTCTGGGTATGTGAAATATGGTCTTTTGAATGATGCATGTGAGCTGTTTGTGAAAATGCCGGAGAAGAATTGTGTGTCGTATACGACTATGATAATGGGGTTGGCTCAAAATGGGTTTTATGGCGATGCGATTGGGGTTTTTGGGAAAATGAGGCACTCTGGTGTGGTCCCAAATGAAGTGACCATGGCTAGTATTATCTCATCTTTCGCGCATTTTGACGGAATTCAAAATGTGAAAGTACTGCATTCAATGGTGTTAAAACTTGGCCTTTATGTGTTTGTTCTTGTTTCAACAAACTTGGTTCACTTATATTGTGCGAGTTCACATCTGAAGGATGCTAGGATGGTGTTTAATGAGATGCTGCAAAAGAATGTGGTTTCGTGGAATGTGATGTTAAATGGCTATGCAAAGGCAGGTTTGGTCGATTCAGCTAGGGAATTATTTGAAAGGTTTGTTGGCAGAGACGTGATTTCTTGGGGTACGATGATTGATGGGTACATACAAGTAGGGAGATTAAGTGACGCTTTGAGGCTTTATCGTGACATGGTGTGCAATGGGTTGGGTCCTAATGATGTGATGATTGTGGGCATAATTTCAGCTTGTGCCCACGCTAATGCATCAGTTGAGGGTCAGCAATTCCACGGTGTAGCAGTGAAGATGGGGTTCGATTGTTACGACTTCATACAGGCAACGATAATTTATTTTTATGCTGCTTGCCGAGAAATCAGTCTTGCTTTTTCGCAGTTTGATCAAGGAAGTAAGGACCATATTGCTTGTTGGAATGCCCTTCTCGCAGGACTAATAAGAAACGAAATGGTTGCTGAGGCCAGGCGTTTATTCAATGAGATGCCCGAAAGAGATATTTTCTCATGGAGCTCAATGATCTCTGGTTATTCACAAAAGGAGCAGCCTAATTTGGCTCTTGAACTTTTTCACGAAATGGTAGGTAGTAGAATCAAGCCTAACGAAATCACAATGGTCAGTGTTCTGTCTGCGGTTGCTACTTTGGGCATTCTGAAAGAAGGGATATGGGCTCATGAGTTCATCCTCAATAACTCAATTACAATCAACGATAATTTGAGTGCAGCGATCATAGATATGTACGCCAAATGTGGAAACATCAATGCAGCCTTAGAAATGTTTTATCAAATCCGAGAGAAGGCCAAAGATGTCTCACCTTGGAACGCAATTATTTGTGGCTTGGCTATGCATGGGCACGCAGAACTCTCATTAAGAATTTTCTCCGACTTGCAAAGGCGTCATATAAAGCCCAATTCAATCACATTCATCGGAGCCTTGAGCGCGTGTTGCCATGCTGGATTGGTAGAAGCAGGGGAAAAGCATTTCAAGAGCATGAAAAGCATATACAATGTAGAGCCGAACATAAAACACTATGGTTGTATGCTCGATCTTTTAGGCAGAGCCGGAAGATTGGAAGAAGCAGAAGAACTCGTAAAGAGCATGCCAATGAAAGCAGATGTCGTGATATGGGGGACGCTATTGGCAGCGTGTAGAACGCATGGGAACACGGATATAGGCGAAAGAGCAGCTGATAACTTGGCAAGGGTACAACCATCTCATGGTCCTAGTAGGGTTTTACTATCCAACATTTATGCAGATGCTGGAAGGTGGGGCGATGCATTTTCAGTCCGGCGAGCAATGCGTAGTGAAAAATTGTTGAGATCACCGGGGTATAGTGGTGTCGTGTAATTTTTTGAGTCAGAAATGTTCTCCTGCCCAAAGTGAGAAATCTTATCTTGCTCACTAGGAAAGGACCGTACTATGGGTAGTACGAACAATTTCGTCTAGGAGAAAGGGCGACCGATAACTTGGCAAGGGTACAACCATCTCGTGGTGCATAGTGAAAAATTGTTGAGATCACAGGGGTGTAATGGTGTCGAGTAATTTTTTGAGCACATGAAAAAAGATGATCAATTATAAAACAATGTTTGACAAAGCTTAAATTATAAGTAGATTAAATATACTATCTATTCACACATGACGTAGGATCTACAACTTATCGATCACTCTACACACATTATATACCACTCATAACTTATCGAGTACTTCAAAACATGTGGTATGAAAAAAGAAATTTACACTAATGGACGTATCAAGCAATATGCCAAGGGTATTATGTTAATAATGCTAATAAGAAAATTTGAATTGGTAAAAAACAAAATATGCCTTAAAATATTATTAGGGTAAAAAACATTTAGGTCATTCACTCGACCTTGTTTTAAAAAACTTTTTGAAGTTTTAATTTCGTTTAGCTTCTGTTTGTACGGCATTATTTCAAGAAGGAGAATGTGAAAGTAAACCGTTGGAACATGCAATTTAAGGGAAGTGTGAGGTAAAAGTAAAAAAAAAAAAGGCCAGGTGGGGCCCTTCAATGGTACATTTTTTTCTAAAAAACGAAGAAAAAATGTGAAACAAACGGAAGCTTAATAATAATCCCGAACAAAACTTGAACTTCTTCAGGGGACATTTGTGGTGTGGACTTTTCTAGGCAGATCAAATTGAACGTATGTACGTGATTTTTTTTTATTTTTTTATTATTATAATTGACTAATCCTAAGTATAAAAAAAAAAAAACAAAGCTAACGTATGCACTGACGCATGATACCCCAACCCACCCCTACACCTGGACGGCAGTTTCAAATTCCTCGTGTTTCTGTGTCTACAAATACAGGACAAATTCAACTGCTGCCTATTTTCAAAGAATAATCGCGAATGTTAGGCCCCCAGTGCTGTGAAAATCCACCAACGCTCAGCCCATCATGTGGAGCAGGGAGTGTACAAGAAATTGGAGGACTAAAATCATATGTAATTGGATCCCAAGATTCCAAGGTTGCCATTCTTCTAATTGCTGATGCCTTTGGTAATAATCTGACAAACTTAAAACTCCTTTTTTTTTTTGATGAATTATTTATCTGAATACGATGAAGAGGGTAGTGATTTAATCTGAGTCTAAATTTGATTGGGTTTTGTGCAGGCTATGAAGCTCCAAATTTGAGGTATGTAAGAGTTTTCCTTTGACTAGATAAGTTATGAAGCTTGGCCTATTTTTTGTACTAGTATAATCACTCTACTCTATAGTATGTTCCCCAGTAAGTCACCGCAGAAAACGTGTGGTTAAAAAGTAGTTATGTTGATAATGAGTTCGTAGAAAAATGAGTTCTAGAAAACGAGGCCAAAAGGGGGCTTAGTATAAACAAAACAAAATGAACTGATGCTCACTCTTCCGGTCGAATTTATAGTCTCGAACTCATTCTTATTATTTGGGCCAAGTCTCATTGGCTGCAATCTGTTTCGTTACCTCTGTCTATCTTTTAAATTTCCTTAACAGAAGTTTTTTTATACATAATGAAATTTCTGACTCATGTTTCGCCATATTATACTATCTAGGAAGCTCGCAGACAAAGTTGCAGCTTCTGGGTTCTTAGTAGTGGTTCCCGATTTCTATTATGGTGATCCATACGATCCTGATAGACCTGGATTTGAGCGACACTCATGGATGAAGGCTCATCCCACGGTTCGTTCTACTTCATTCTGTGCAGATTTCACTGCACGTTCGCATTAAAATAGCTATAATCATATTTCATACGCACCATGCGCCTTTTATGAGTTCATTCTCTATGCACAGTGTGTGCAATCAACATTTTCCTCTTTAGCATGATCTAAACGAAAAAGGGTCAGCGTTCTTGTATTTATTTGTGCATCACTTGGATTGTTTTTTTAGGAGAAAGGGTGTGAGGATGCTAAGGCAGTAGTTTCCGCCTTGAAAAGCAAAGGCGTATCTGCTGTAGGAGCTGCTGGTTTTTGTTGGGGAGGTAAGTAAATTTTAGTATGTGCAGTTTCTCCTCGAACCCGAAAAAGTATTCAACTTTCTTGCTCTTGTTTTAGGGATGGCTGTGGTGAAATTGGCAAAATTTGATTGCATTAAGGCTGCAGTTGTGTTACATCCTGGTCCAATAACAGAGGAAGAAATAAACGGTAAATTTCGATTCTGAAAGGTTTTCTTCTTAGATTGATGACTGATACTACGGTATTTCAGAGGTGAAATGTCCGATTGCTTTATTGGGAGCCGAGACCGACCAGTTTACTTCTCCCGAGCACCTAAAACACTTGGGAGAAATATTATCAACAAAAACCGAGGTAAGAGATTCAAGCCAATCTTCACCTTTTGCAAGTTTTATACTTTGATATGATCTTGTTCAGTGAAACCAAATTGATAACAATGGGCCATAATTTTTTAAGGTTGTAGTTGCGTTTAGTGCTTGTTTAAGGAATGAGATACTGAAAAGACGTATTCATAGTACTTGTCTTCTCTAGTAGAGAATAAGGTGATAACTCGGATTTACATTAACGCACTTGTTTATTAGCCGTTAATCATATTATAATTACTTTTCAGATTGATAGCTATGTGAAGATATTCCCTGGTGTTGCACATGGATGGACAACTCGATACAAGGATGATGATGAATTTGCTGTTAAGAGCGCTCAAGAGTCTCACTCCGACATGCTGAACTGGTTTACCAAACACATTTGAGTGAAAAGAACCCGAGAGGAGCCAAACATCAGCATCCTTCATTTCTTCAAATCAAATGGAAGTAACGGACAAAGAATGTGACCGATTTCGAAAAAAGCTAATAAAATCGTGCATTTCGTTATAGCTTTTCAGGTTATCAGATTTGTATTGCTAGCCCATCTATTATAGTATGATATATGCAAAATGTTGGCAATAAATAATTTCTCTTTTGATTCTCAAATTTTACTCTCGCTGAGTAACGATATGATTGAGACAAATTGTCCTTCCTTTGAATTTAGGATCCACGCATGCCACGATATTGGGATGGTAGAATTGAGAGCCTTTGTTCAAATTTTCACACAACTAACTTTTAAGCTCGGTCAAAATTCACGCGAGAGAATATTTTTGGAATATTTTATAAACAGTCTTGCTACACTTACATTTTAGTTGACAGTACACAGTTTTGCCATTAATTTAAACAACACTTATTCAAATTAATGGTCTCGATTTTCACACATCATCAAATGTTAAACTAGTTGTACAAAATCAATGTACATCTAATTTAATTTTTTTAATACATCACTAATGAGGAGCCAAATTTGGTGTAATTTGAACTAGTGATTTTAAAATCAATGGTTCAAAGTATTGTCACGTCAAACAATATCATTTATGATGTCAAATCTAATGTACGTTAGCAAAACTGTAACATTTTTGTTTAATATATATTTTTTCAATTTATTCATAAATGCAATATTATAGTTTATTACATATAATTTTTAATTTAATGATTTTTGTAATAATATAATTTGTAATTAAATAATTCAAAATAAAATTTTGTGTAATACATCCAATTTGATAGAACTTTTACATCAAATTGGATGTTCCTCGTTGAATAAAACATGATGTGTGTGAGTTCTCAAACTATTTAAATTATGAACATAGGTCCTTGTGTGACCTAAACTGTATAAGGGGAGCATCGTTTTTCAACATTTTCGAATTCATATTACGTCACGTGAAAGGTTGAGGAGTCCCTTCTTAATTTTTTCTGAGTATAATATAATAATTATTAATTACATTGTTTAAGCAATCAATTGTACCAAACTTCTGTTTTCTTCTAAACCTTTGTTGCTGGGATCATTTAATAAAGTGTAGAATAGTCAAAATAATAGAAAAATGAAAAATCGAGATGCTTTAAATGAGTCATTGAATTCGAAATTGAATTCAAAAAGGAAGACAAAATATTCATCACCTAGAGTAGCATTCACTGTCAATTATCGACATAATTTTTGAAAAGTCAAAGGAAACTTTTGATTCAAAATTTATTTTTAAACTCGTTTAACTAATTTTATTAAAATATTTCTCCTAATTAGAAGGACTTTTATAGAAAACTGGTCTAATGTGAATTCCTCTAAAATTACTTTCGAAATAGGAAACTCTTTTAAAAATTAGTCTCGAACATAAATTAATGTAGCTTCCTTCAAAAAAAATTTCTTTGGAAAGAAAATGCAAAAGCAAAAGCCATGCCAAATGAGACCCTAAAAGAGACTTCTTGAAAGGATTAACCACTTGTTTGAGTAGACTAAAAGAAATGTGTAAGAAAATGAAGTCCCTATTTGATAGAGACTAAAATTTAGATTTTAATCTATGTTAAAGTTAACAATTAATATAAAAACATATTTTATGGAATCTACAACTTTTTAATCACACATTTAATTAATTTTTATCAAAATTTATTAAAAAAATGATTTTCCCTTTTCGCACAACTGGTAGAATTTGTCGAAAATCTCCTCCAAGAGCTACTACTTTCCCACTAAAGAGCAAATTATAATCAATAATAATCTCTGAGCATTTTATCTACAGCTTTTACAGCACAACGATTGACCATAGGTGCTTCATCCCAAATGATTAATCTCGACATTTTCAACGAAGTTCCTAAAGCTGATTGCTTCTAACAGAAAAACTTATTTCACCAAAAGTTTCCAAATAAATTTTGAATCTTGAATGAGCTGTTCG
>CAIGRT010157902.1:0-17413 GCA_903798405.1 Fraxinus platypoda
AATTTAACAATCAAAAGTAGATGCAGGCAATGCCAAGGGTCCTAGTAAGCCCATTGGTACCAAGGACGTGATCAAAATTTGTGGTTCTACATGGGGATAGTCTAGACCGGTTATTTGAAACTCGTCAAAGGATAAATCCCACATTGAAGATGAAAATATAGATTACATATAAGGGTATGTAATTATTATTTTTGTAAGTAAAATTACTCAAAGAAATAGAAAAATGAGAAAATGACCAAAATCGTGCAAAATTGTGAATTTGGGGAACAAAGTAAACAAGTCTAAAAGTTCAAGGTCCCTGGGGGGGAGAGCATGATTGATATGAAAGTCAAAAATTGATAATCAAATTGTACAAGATCAAAGTTGAGGGACCTTGAGTGTAAATTGCTAGAGGATTTGTGTGCAAAAACAAAAAAAGAAATGAAATGAAACCATTTTCTTGGTTTTTGGCAAAGGAGTGGCACCTAGGCGCCGTTTTTAATTAAAAGAAAATTGTTGGGACCATCTTTATTATTTTTCCAAAACCTGAGGACTTGGTTGCAATTTTGCTCGATTTTGAAGGTTAAAATGAGCAGAGCTTGAGCTTCTTCTTCCTCTTGGATTTTTCTTTCTTTTTCCTTTCCTTTCATTTTCGTTTCTTTTATTTTTCTTAGTATTTTGAGGGCAAAGCCTAGAACACAAGGAGGAGCTATCAAAGGATTAAGAAAATCTTTTGAGAAATCAAGAGCAAGCAATTTTCATCTTAAAAAATCCAACAAAAAGGGATTTTATCTATAACCTTGTACTGTCTTCATTATTTTGCCAAATTTGCAATGTATTGTATGAAATATTCTCATTTTTATCATTTATATAATATGGGCTAAGTTTTATTGTTGGGATTTGTGGTTGAAACTTAAACTAGTTTGAATTAATTTTAATATTTGCCTTTTATTGTTTAAATACTTATTTTCATATGTTTTTACCATTGTTATTATTGCATTTTCATTTATATGGCCAATGAGTAATTATGTTTATTGATTTGTATATCGTTTGAGAGAAAATTGTGCATTTTAAACCAAATAGTTGAAATCTTAGATTTGTATAAGAGATATAGATATACCTATAACCTTATGTGACTGTGACTCATTCAGCCATTTTCACAAATATTTAATGCAGTTGTTTAGTTTTAACGACATAGAGATATGGTAGGTTAAACCAATCAATTATGGTTAATTTCGCTCGAAAGAGGTAATTAACTAAAACTGGGTCTAACATCGTAAATCAGTAATTTGTTTTAGTTTGTGGAGAAATTAATTAGGCGGCGGTTAAATGAAACCATGAATCCTTACCACGTTTTCCTCCGAAATTTTTAAGTGCTTATGTTTTCTTATTTTGTAGGTTTAGTTAATTTTCCTTATTTTCCAAAATCAAATCATTATTGTGTGTTTTTTTTATTGTTAGAATTAAATTAATTAAAGTTGTGTAATCAAGAGTAAACATTTCTCAGGAGATTGACAACTTGGACTCAAAAAATCCACTTTATTACTTGAACTTGTGCACTTGCGATTTGCACTTTCATAGCGAACAGTATGAGTTATTCCTCTTAATAAAGTTGAACTTTTAAGATAGAATTCCAAATCTTAATTTAGTATCAGAGCTCATTAAACTTCAAAGAGCAATTTGACCCGATTAAGACTCAAAAAATGAACATGCAGATTTCAAGATTGATTTGTTCAAACGAATCACCATCTTGTGAGGACATATTAAGAGATAAATTGCACGTGGAATTAAAATGAAATTATAGACTAATATATAAGTGTTTGAACTACTTTTCTTAGAGCCCGTTTGGCATATCTTTTGAAAATTAAAATGAGTTTTTTGAAACTCAAAATCTATCTTTAGACTCGTTTGACTAATTTTATGAAATTGTTTCTTCTAATTAGAAGAGCTGATCCAATGTGACTTCCTCGAAAAATATTTTCGTACAAAGTTCCTTTAAACATTAGTTCATAAACAAAAATAAAAGTAGTTTCTTCCAAAATCTCTTCTACAAGAAACAAAAATAAAAGAAAATGTCGTACCAAACGAGAGTTCACCTTTTAATATAAACCCAACTCTTAAAAAAATTGACTATCATATTTTTGACAATTTTACTAATAATCAATGGTATAGATTTTGACAACATACACAATGTCAACAAAAATGTCATCAAGAAATGTACAAATAGCATAATTCTATTTCTGTTGGAGAATTACCATATTCTAGTCATCATCAAATTTTCTTGGTACTTTACAAATTAAGATATCATGATGGATAGTCGACTGTTATTCATGCTAGTGATGAAGGGTGGATAAATAGCCATAAGAAGCAATTTTATAATTCAATTTGTATCCATCATAAGTGGAAAGTTTATATTTTCTCGTAAACAATTTTGTTGGAAAATAAATGAGATTCCCGAAAAATATAAGGCTTTCAAAATTAAGTAATCGTTCCTTTTAAGGAAAATTGCAGCAGCGGTCCCTTACCTTTTCATTTTTTGCAGATTTTACCCTAACCTTTATTTTGTGCCACCGAAAGTCCATCTGGACAGAAACCGTCCAAATCACCGTTAGTCAGCCTCGAAAATTAAAAAATGAGATATTTTGACCATTTTAAGAAGGGACATTTTCGTCTTAATTTCCCTTTAAAAACGATAAATAAAAGAAAAAAAATCACAATCTTCTTCAAACACCCCACCCCCACCCACACCCACCCACCCACTAACTCCAAAATCCTGCCGCCCACTGGCACTGTGGCCGCCGCAAACGCCACCACCATGGCCACCAAATCTGTCCTCTTCCGCCATCGCTCTCCCTTCATTTCTCACAGCAAATTGGTTTTCTCCTTCAATAAATTCCGAAAAAAGTGATAGAAATGTCTTTTCCGTTCGCTAATCTGCGATATCTAGTAGAAAAGGGAAGTGCCATTCGGGATCTGCAAGTTTTGATTCTTCGAAGAAGTGGAAGAATTCTAAGGTTTCGATGGAACAGACCACAATTTTTAGAGGTTCTCCTTCACTATGCAATGCAACTGTGTGTCAACTTAGCATGGCAGTCTTAGAGATCTATTAGTCCGTCTTGAAAATTTAGTTTTCAATTGCCGGATCAGAACTGACAGACAGGGAGAATATTGTCAAGAATTTGTACAACTCCTTTTCTCTTGCAAACCACTGCTTCTAGAGGTCTTCACACTTCCAAAGCTACATCATTTGTTTGACACTACTCTTAAGAAAAAGGAAATTGTAGCAAGCTTTATCGAATTTCTGGTTGGAACTTTAGAAGATTTACTGGATTCTGAAATTGATTCCAAGGTTCGGGAGGAAGATCAACTCAAGTTTCTTTTGCCGGAGCTAAAATTTCTTCTCATCTTTCTGGGGGATAAGCCATTGCAGTGCACTGAGCTAGAAGAAAACAATAATATATTGACAGAAATTGAAAATATAGCTAACAAAGTAGGATTTCTTTTGTACTCATTCATTTTCACCAATTATTGAGTGGATCTGGGGATTTCGTTTTTGTTACCGAAATTTGAGATCCTGAAAGCAAAGATCAAAGAGTTCTACGCCACAGTCTCAAAGCTACCAAAGTTTACATCTCCAAACACTTCTCTAGTCTCATTATTCATTGTTGATTTGGGGAAGAGGCCGCAGCGAGAAATGAAGGGAGAGCGAGGGCAGAGGAGGACATATTTGGTGGCCATGGTGGTGATGTTTGCGACGGCCACAGTAGCGGTGGGTGGCAGGATTTTGGTGTTGGGGAAGGGTGTGGGGTGAGTGGTTGGGGTGGGGTGTTTGAAGAAGATGTGGTTTTTTTTCTTTTATTTATTATTTTTAAAGGAAAATTACTGTATGGACAGAAATGACCATCCTTAAAATGGTCAAAATATCTCATTTTTTAATACTCCAGGTTGACTAACGGTGATTTGGACGGTTTTTGTCCAGTTGGACCTCCGGTGCATATTTATGAAAGGTTAGGGACCTCTGGTGGTACAAAACAAAGGTTAGGGTAAAGTCTGCAAAAAATAAAAAGGTTAGGACCGTTGCTGCAATTTTCCCTTCCTTTTATTTCTTTGATAGATATTTGTGCTTTTTATAATTTGATATTAGTTGCACGGACAAAACCGATACGCACTTGCAGTGTATATTCTGTTCCAACTAATTATTATGGAAGTTTGTCAATTTTTCATTTTTGATAATTCTATTTTCCTACCATAATTACACTGAGATTTACTGTTGCAATTGACATTAATGTGGCAAAATTTCATAAATCACAATGGTCAGGTCAGTCGAGGCCGGTTTTGAAACTTCAATTTTATACGAGAAAAATAATTTTTATAAACTTAGTCGGCAAATCAAGATAAAGAATCACGCAACATATGCTTGAAAAATAATTTCAAATCAGTAATATGATTTCTCGTAATGAAAATAGTGTCAAGAAATCATTTTCACAAATTTAGTTGGCAATCCAAGATGAAGAGAATCATGGCCGCACAAACGTGATAATTTTCTGAAATAAGAAGTATTATTTCTCGTGATCAAAATTGAATCAAGAAATCAAATCATTAAAACAAGAAAAGTATTTTTATAAATTTAGTTGGCAAATCAAAATGAAGAAACAAATGGTTGACACAAGCGTGAATAATGTTTACCAAATCAGAACGAAAAAAGTATTTTCATAAACTTAGCTAGCAATCCAAGATGAAGAACCATGTGTTCGATACAAGCATGAATAACGTTTCCGAAATCACAACGAGAAAAGCATTTTCGTAAACTTATCCGGCAATCCAAGATAAAGAAACACCTGGTCAACACAAACGTCAATAATGTTTCCAAAATTCAGAACGAGAAAAGCGTTTTCATAAATTTATCTGGCAATTCAATATGAAAAACCGTCGACACAAGCATGGATAAAGTTTACGAATTCAGAACGAGAAAAGTATTTTCATAAACTTACGTGGCAATCCAAGATGAACAAACCCTTAAAACAAGTAAAATATCTTTATAAGCTTACCTAGCAATCCAAGATAAAGAAACACATGATCGACACAAGCGACAATAATGTTATAAGAAATCAGAAACATCATTTTTCATGGTCAAAATTGTATAATGAAGTCACGATAAAAGCAAGCATATCGAGGTTCAATAAAGGATTATCCTCATCAGCTGAAACTGAGAGAAAATTGGGTACTGTTACAACTATTTATATACCCCTTCAAACTCTCTTGCAACCCCACCCCCACCCCTCTCTCTCTCCCTCTCTCTCACTCACACACACAATTGAGTAATGGACATCAACATTCAACCAAGCCATGGCAATGCATTCCAAATTGAAATTGGATACTTTGACACAGTGTTAGAGATGAAAGAAAAAATCCAAAAGGTGAAGGGAATCCCTATAGCCAAACAAACCCTAGTTTTCAATGGAAATGTTTTGAAGGACGAACTCAATATCCACTACTCAGATATCCTCGACCAGTCCTACATTCAGCTGCTCGTTGCTGGAGAACTTTCCGGAACAAAGATCCAACTCCTCGTCAAAATGCAGGCATCAAAACTCGGAGTGGCGCTCGAAATGGACGTTAAAGAAACAATCCGAACACTAAAGGAGAAAATCCAAGATATAGAAGGGATCCCTGTTAAAAAATTGGTTATCCATGCAAATGGGATCGAGTTACATGATTCAAAATCGTTACAAGATTGCGAGCTTTCGGATAATTCAGAAATCGATGTGAGTTTTCGATCATCTTCGACAACAACAGCTTTATCTGGATCATCAGGGAATATGGGTAGTGGATCAAGAAAACTTAGGATTATTGTTATGACAAAAGGTGGGACTAAAAGGATTCCAATTCATGTAAATGCTTGGGATATTGTTGGGGATGTGAAGAAGAAGCTACATCAATTAAATGAAAAGTTGCAGTTGGATCTTCCACAAGAAGGCTATTTTTTCATTTACAAACAAAATGTGATGGATGATGATCGTTCTTTTAGGTGGCACCATGTTGGCCAAGGTGATACCATTGAGATCTTCAGTGGGAGGCTTTCTGGCGGACCGTAAACTATTATTTTCTATTTCAGTACCTTTATCATGATTTTATCAATTTAAGGCGGCTAGAGTTGAAAAAGATTGGGCGTCAAGCACATAATAGACGAAGTAGATCCGCCCATGGTATTTGATTTATTGAAGTTGCCTTATATATAAAAACTGCTTTCTATAGAAGGGACTTTGATATGATTGAATCACAACTACAAAATTTTCGCCTCTCAATGCTTGATTCGATTTTTAGTATTTTTATTTTATTGTGTTATTTATTAGTTATGGTTTAATTTGTATTTTTGTTAGAAGTTTAGGGACTATAGTGCAATTTTAATTCAATTTGAAATTAGGTTAGTGGAAGATTGCATAGTCGCAACATGTTGATTTGGCTTTTCAATTTGTTTAAGAAATGATGAATTGTGAGTTTACTCCAATTTACTGATTCAAACTGGTATTTATGGTTAGTGGTGTACATTTTAATCAGAATTGAAGTTTCAAAAGAAAAAAAATGAGAAATTAAAATCGAGCTGGTGTTGGACGGTTCTTGATTCTTGGCTACCCGACTCTGGAGTCGATTTAGCTGGTTTTGGTTAAAGTTAAAGGAGTGTTTATTGACAAAAAGGAGAAAAAAAAGTTAACTTTTTAAATTCGTTTTAGAGAATATTCAGTTTAGAACTTCTAAGGAATACTATATAGAGTGTGTTTGATCGACTTTAATTTTCATGAAAAATATCTTTTCTCCACACAAGTTCCTACTTCTAAAATGATTGATTGAAATTTTTTTTATGAAAAATATTTTTCAAAAATTGGTCACGTGACCATATTTTTTTATATTTTTATTTTACAAGCAATTCACTCTGTCTCTCTTATCTACACACTCTCTCATATGATCTACACAATAATAAAAGATGGACAAGTATAATATTTTTTAGGAAAAACCAATCAAATACATTTAATTAATCATTTTCATGCAAATAATTTCTAGGCAATTCGATTGTGTATGACTTATTTTATTTTCATGCAAGTTCCATGCTTTTGATAAAAACACCCTAAATTCAACTTTTACAAGAAGTTAAAATTTACATGTAATGAAACTTTTAAACTTTCAAATATATCCAAATTTCTACACATCAATATATATAAATTAAAACTTTCTATCACCTAATACTATCAATTAATTTTTGGAGTATTTATGACATTTATTTCTTTATTTTTATCACTATTTATATCATCGTTTTAAGTTGTTATTAGCTTTATTTTGTATATGAAGTGACAAATATATGCCATATATTTTTATTTTAAATTAATTGTTGTGATAATTTAATTAAAATATAAAATTTTAAGATATTTTTGCAGTAAGTTAAAATAAAAATATTTATAAAAGAAATTTATAAGATATATATAGGAAACAACATTCGTTTAGCTAAATGGACAAGTAGTTCATGCAAATGCACTTCTATAACTCCACATAGACAACACTTTTCAAAATGACAATTAAATAGTCAATATAATTTTAGTAACAATTCTTTTTTAAAAATTCAATTGCTAAAAGTGCGAAAGCTCTACTCACAACAATTGTGATAAACGGACCCTAGTGTGGACGTAAAATCTTGAATGAGACGGGGACTCTAAAATAACCTAGCTGTGCTAGGTTCTCTAAAAATGTGGCTCGAGAGGGTGGGTTAAAGAAGAGTTCATCTGTGCCAAGGCCGTGTTCTGGTTACTATAATTAGTTTAGTACCTTTATTTTGAGGGCTTACTTCGAAGAGTAGTGCTACTATTGTTTGGTATCCTTCTACAGTTGTTTTTTGGCTCCAGTGATTAAGTTAATTTTTCCATCCTCCAATATGTAAGACCAGTTCCTGATTTGCTTCTACTAGTGAGAGAATCAAGCGCTGTAGGCTTCATGTCAAGATTCTATCTTTATCTACTACTAATTTTGAAAAAGATAATTGACAACCATTCTAGCTACACCCTGATTACACCCTTCTTAACATCTTCAGGCTCTCTTCAAAGGACTGCTAGCTTTAAATGTCTGGCCTCATACAGTGCTCTCTCTTGTCTCTTTATATTTCTAAACAAATTTCCCAATGGACATTTTTCTCTCTTTTCTTTTTGGAATTCCAGAAAAGCAACAGGAAAACCAAATAGAAAAGGGCTATGGAGACGAATTGACCCAAATCCAGTAGAGAGAAATTTAATGATTTCTAAATTTAAACTTGGATGGATCGAAAGTAGGTTTAGAAATTAGAATAATAACTTTGAATTCAAGGCGGACATGAGTTGTAATGAATGAAAATAATTTAAAAGACCAGAAAAATTATGCTTATAAACTTAATTGGTAATCGAAGATCAAGAATCACGTGAACACATGCATGGACAATCAGAATTAGAAATATCATTTCTCAGTGATCAAAATTGTCCACATTCAACCGCTAGAACTCTTCCCTACAAAGATCCAGCTCCTTGTCAAAATGCCGGCATCAAATATCCGCGTCGCGCTAGAAATGGTAACTTGAATTGAAGGAGAGACCAAGTCGTGAGAAGACCAAGTCCTACAGGCATTACTTTGAGTTTTTGTTATTTTATTGTTTAATCTTTAGCTGATGGTTTTCTGTTTCCTAGTCTTCAATTGTTGGTTATTATTCCTGATTTATTTCCGAGTCTTTAACTTTGATTTTAACAAATGCTGAATGCTTGTATGGCTATATATATAGCCATGTTGTGATGAATAAAAACACAAGTTGCATTATTTGAAATATTCCTCATTTGGAGGGAGTCCATTTAACAGAGAGATTCTGTGCAATTTTCCTCTTGGTTGCCAACGTGAAGCTGGTCAGGAGATTGCTCCTTTCTTTAACTAATTTGCTGTTATCTTGTCATCAAATGGACGTTAAAGAAACAATCCGAAGGTTGAAGGAGAAACTCCACAACCCAGATAAAAGATTGGTTATCCATGCAAATGGGATTGATTTACATGATTCAAAATCATTGCAAGATTGTGAGCTTTTGAATAATTCAGATATCGAGGTCAGTTTTAGGCCACCTTCATCAGGATCATTAGGGAACGTGGGTTGTGGACCAAGAAAACTGAAGATTATTTTATGGACAAGATGTGGCACTAATTCATTGGATAATGTGGAGGAGTTGGAAGAAACTACACAAGCTGAATGAACACTTGCAGTTGCCGTTGGATCTTCCACAAGAACACTTTGTTTTGTAGGTGGCACTGCATGATTTTCATGTTACCGGGGTGATGCAAAATCTCAACAGTTCGTTATAGAATCAAGGAAGGTGGAGTTTAGAAAACTATAAAACTAAGTCAAAATAGTAAAATCCTCAAGTTTTAAAGACAAAATTGTAAAAAGAAAAAAAGTTAAATTAAACAGTGCCATCATAAGATAGCACAATCTATGGCCCTACGCGATCATCCTTTTTTATCGCCAAAGTGGAACACACAAGACTATCCGATTTACTTGCTACTCACACTTAATTGAGTGGTATATATGACGAACAAAAAAGAGTGCTGCACGGAAACCAACAGTCCCCAGCATGAGGAAGAAACCATAGCAAATGCACGCCATGTATCCAAAGAAGAACGAGGTTTGCATGAAGCCCGACATATCTGACCTTGCATAGTAATAATACAAGCAGTAGCTATAGATGAACAGCCCCGTAGATCCACCACAAAGGAAGGACCTGTACAAACAACAAACATTCTGATGTCAATGGATCAACAAGTTTAGAGAGTATATATCAAAAGATTCAAGATATACTAAAAGTCCTTAAAAGAAATGTGAAACTTTATCTAAAAAATTCACGCACACAAAGTAAAACATGACGACGAACATATGACCTGAACAAAAACACATTACACTCCTCAGAGGTATGAATATTTTCTTTCCATTTGATGATTGCTATGACTAATTTTGCAAGGCACACACTACATGTAGGTCTAGCATATTTCCTATGTAAGTCGTACGAATCAGATAAAGTCAATCATGATAACATTAGCAAATACAACACAAAATACTTGACAATTACGTATGAAGAATGCGAAGAGAAAAAGATTGAGAAAATAAAAGAAAGAAAATTATTTTATCATTAACTACAAAAAAATCTGTATATAAAAGTGAAATTTCAGTTTTCACCCGAAGAGATTGTGGCTCGTGTAAGTAGAATATTGGCCCGATACTTAAGCCAAAGTCAATGATTTTCTCCCTAAATCGCCCTCCCAATTTATCCCTGTAAACTAATTTCCAGTACTCAAACAAGCCATTAGGTCACCCAAATTCAGGTCTTCTTTCAACATTCATATTATAGAAAGCACCAAGAGAATCTTTCCCTTCTTTAGCATCTTTTGAGGGATGCAGGGATGAACTCAAGATCTTACATGCATTGCTTTCATAAAACATGAAGCTTACTTATATACACCTAGACTCTTGCCTAATCTACATGAAAATTTCTGTTGACACAATAGTTCAGTTTTACCTAGCGCCTATTACGCAACAAATCAGAATCAAATATTCAAACTAAATGATAACCCTATAGAGAACCATTCAAGTTCCCTCAATGTACGTGTATAAACTTTCTTTACCAGCTATGCAGTAAATAAAGTCAAAGACAAAATCAAATGATTGATTACTTTCTTGAAAAAGGGACCACAATAATCTCACATGTTCAAAACTCTAAATCTTTCCAAATTACCAATCACATTACAAAGGTAATTAATGCTAGCATAAAACTCATCTTTTAGGAATAACCAAAATCAAAGAACATTGTGTCATACCTCCACCACCATTCATGGTCTTCAGCGGCAAGCTGGAAGTACGTCAAAGCAACAGTAATAAAGGCAGTAACAATCAAGAGGATGATGAAAACAACAAATAAGATGCTGTAGATAGTATAGATCCTGTGGCCCCACACACTGGCAAATATGTAGTAAAGTTCAATATAAATGGCGCTGAAAGGCAGGAATCCAGCCATTGCCATCTGAGGCAGAGTTCCACGGTACCAAGGCAACTGTGGGATCTCTCTAGGATATTTTGTGGTGCGACATGGTGCTTGAAACTCGGCCTTGCTATTCTTTCCTGCTATCCCGCCCAAGACTAGCAAAGGTGATGTTACGAGTGCCCAAATAAGAAAGATGACTACAATTGTTCCGAACGGCAGTGCTGCAGTGGCACTGTAAGCAATGGCAACAGTATTAAGGAAGCAGAATGTAAGAAATAGCGGCCCACAAAATAGACTTCCAGTCAACAATAAATTCCGAACCTGTGGAATGAGAAAGGGAGTGCCTAATCAGCAATGATTTTACTTTACCAATATAAATCGAGGTAAACTTCAGTTTGCAATTCATTAATATTTTCCCAGAAAAAAAAACGTTTAAGCAACATCTACCAAGAAAAAATAAACGTAACAACCACCAAAATAAAAGTTTCTTCTTTAAAAAATCTTTGAGTTTTATACCAACTGACACGACCCATCCCGAATCACCCTAGTGGACCCGAAACGTGATTTGCACCGATGGTAGATACCCGCTAAATACTGGACTCACCACCAAGGCAACTCTAACCTGCTTTGACTACGATAAATTTAAAAAAATAATAATAATAAATGACATATTTTCCTCTGTTTTTTGTATTAATATCATGGGCTTGCTGTATATTTTGTATATTTAGTGCATTTAGGGGCCTTTGCTTGTAAATAATAGTAATTATCTATTTTCATGCACTTTATTTTGACTAGGTTTTGTTTAGAGGCATACACAATGATATCCAAAGCTTATTAAAAGTAAGCTTGCATGGCTAGTTCAGAAGCTTCTATAACACTAATTGACGTAAAATCAGCTGTAATGTGTTTTTATTAAGAGCTTGTTTGGGAGGGATTTTAATCCAATTAAAATTGAAAATATAGCCGTTATTTGGTCTCACTCGTCTAATAAAAGTCAACAATAACGGCTAGTTTTTCAATTTTAATCCGATTTTAATCTCTACCAAACAAGCTCTAAATTCATATCCATTTTGTCAAATAAGCTCCTCTATATTTTGATGGCAAACAAAAAGAACTACCCAATTAAATAAAACAAAGTATTTGAAAAGAGGAAAACTTTATAATTTGACTAACAAATGTCAATGCTAGAAATGTCACCACTTGTTCCATGGAAAGACTTTCTATCCGTAGATGTACTTGAATAAGTCCAACCAGGTAAGTTGCATTGATTGACAATACAATCCAACCTTTTCATCTTCAGTCCACTATTTCACAGTTGATTCATTCTAATTCATTGATTTAATCCATTCTACATATTAGAAATAGAAGGGAGTCATTTTGCAAACATGAATCCCATTTATCAAGTACCATACAAGGTAGTTACCTAGAACCTTCTTTTTTTCTGTCAAGACAACAGAGGTAATGTCACATTTACCTTTTCTTGGTGTTGGAATGGAGGGAGGTGGAACCGAGATATACCGTGAAACTTGGATATTGCATTTCGTCAATTATTAGAAGTAAAGAATGTGCTAGAAGTAAAACATACCCAGTTTGTTCCTTCTAGTTGGCAATAGAAAGCAGCTGCAGTATAGCCAGCAATTCCAGATGTAAGTGCGTAAATGACAACAAGTGCAGTGAATAGAGCTCCTCGGTTGTATGGATAAAATACACCAACCAGTGCAAGGATAAAAATAAATACCATGCTGAGAAAAATAATTGGTAGAAATTAGTAGATATTCCAATAGTTAGTGATAAGTGATCTTCTGCAAAAAAATGCAGATTAAAGATGTACTTACAGGGTAAACAACTGGGTACCAGAACCAACGGCTGCAGCAAACAAAGATTTATACTTCGGGTACCTGAACACATCACCATGAATATATTTCCAACCAGTTTCTTCTTGATCATCGGTTGTCTCCTCATCATGAGCATACCTTTTCACGAATAGAATTAAGTAATCAATGTTGACAAGGGAAAAGAATTATAATCAGAATCGAGTTAAAGATAAATAAGAAAGTGCTCACTTGACAAAGTCATTCTTAAGGACTCGCATAAGAATAGTGGCCAGGAAGCCAGTTAAGAGGAGAACTGTCACACAGGAGTTGATTATTGAGAACCAATGGATTTCCAAGTGATGCGGTAGTGAAGAAGACTGTGAATACTTCTCCATCCTCTTCTCAAAAGGTGTGTTTGTTTCCTTCCATTTCACAGAGTACATGATTTCCACATCAACTTCCTTATCCTCAGTGAGGTCTACACGGGCATTGGGGTCAGTTCGCGCATTAATCTCAATCACACGGTCCTTATTGTAAAGGATCTCAAAATGGAGATGTTTAAATAGATAATATTTGTACTCATTGGGATCAGATTTTCCTTCCTTCTCAACTTTCCCTAAGAAACCCCAGAAGGGCAAATCATCATAATACATTTGGAAATAATAGTCTTTCGTGACAGCTTTTCGGAATTGCGCAACTTCTTTCTTGGATAACGTCTTCTTGCAAACAATTTCAGAGTCTTTATCTTGCAAAAAGTCAAGTTTATACGGGGCACTAACAAGCCGATCCCCATTCAACACTTCCCCAAGAGCTTCCTTCTTCTCTTTCATATGAGCTGCCAGAGACATCCCATTATAAAAAGAACATGAGATATTACCTTTCAGTATGGGTATCTTTGTGAAATAAATAAACAATATGGCAAGATTCAAACCTGGTGAACAGAAAGGAAGATCAAAGTAGCGATACGTTTCACTGCCCAAAAAAAAAAAAGCAATAGTTTGGCATTAGTTCATTCTAATGCATATATTTCCCTGCTCGCATGATATGTGCTGGTGTTTACATATTATACCTAATCCATCTCATTTTCTATCCCAAAGAGCACAGGGATTCAAAATAAAAGAATCATGGAATACTGAATGTTTTCAGTTTAGCCCGATGTAATGATTGTAAGGTCTACACGGGTATTGGAGAAAGTCATATTCGGTCATAATGTGCATACAGAGTTTACAAGACATCCCAGTCAAATATAATGAGCAGATGTACTCCGCAAACTTCAATATCAACTCATTAACATAAATTTGTTCTCATATAATAAAAAAAATTGCTTCTTGTTTGAAGCTAAATTTTGGTTCTTGAGGAATTTTACTTGGAATCATGTATTTGATTAACAATTTTTGCCACATACTAGGACTCAGATCATTCTTATGAACAAAACTATCAAATAAAATCAATATTCTTGAAATCTTTACCATTCTTCATTCCTAGCTTCAAAATCAGAATTAAATCATAATTTCAACACACGGCAATAGCACATTGATATGTTCAATTTCAGCATATATACAGATAACTCATGCCAATTCATGATCATACCCATGTGTGAATTATGAATCCCACATATTTTTCAAATGAAATATACTTCTTTTTATTTTTTGTACAAAAATTATCAGGAATTAAATATTTAAGCTTTATACTGATACAAATTGCCTTATCAATCAATGGATAGTTGAAAAGCAAAATAAAAATCAAAAACACGATCAACTTCAAAGTTTAAGGGGTCATTGGGATTCACCAACAATTTTTAAGTAGTGGTGGTCAGTCAAAGGAAGAAGTTGAGTGATTGAACATATTTATTCACCTTTTAATATCATTCAATTTCATAATTAAAAAGAAAAAAAAAATTGATTACTTCAATCTGCTCAGTAACTAGCCTCAGATGATACATAAATGTACTGTGCACCTAATTCTGGCCGCCCTAAAGCGGAGTATTGAGGCTCACCAAATAATTTACAAGCAGTAATCAACTACAATTCAATTATTATCAGAAATCAACACAACCCAATGTCCCTTCCTCCTTTGATCCCCGGCAATTCATATTCTATTCCAATTAACTCCACATTCTGTATTTCATGCATCTAAGAGACGAATTTAGGATCTTTAAATTTTACGTACTCTGTCATAGACAATGAGTTTGCCTTCACCAGAAAGTGCAGTTCACATGGTCCGTACACGAATACAATCAACCATTTCCCAACAATTGATGGCAACTTTTTTATTTTCTCAAGTCAATCGCAATACCCAGAATTTTCCTTTAACCATTCGACCCTCAAAGTTAGAAACTCTTCATGATTCGTGAATTTTTATTCACTTGAGCAATGTCCAGTTTGAAAAAACCGGATCTTCCTTTTACCCTCTAATTTACAAAATGTGATTTAGCTCAGTATTATCTCAATTCTTGTGAAATTCCAGTGAAACGGTATTTCTTTTGTCCTCTATTGATCTCAATTGTTGTGAAATTCCCATAATACGCCATCGTCCTTTGCCCTCTGATTTTTGAAAAGCAAATTAGCTCAATGTGATCTCAATTATAACCAAGTTTCTCAGTAAAACAAAAATTAATCAATTGATAGCAAAAACAACTCAATTCTCATCTAAATTCCACAATGCAAAACACAAATATACACAGTACGTCTTTTAATGCATGAAAATAATAGGTCATCTAGGAACAAAAATGCTTACCTAGGATTGTGAAAAGGTCCGACCTTATTAGCGTAAAGCGGCACAGAATCTCCGACTTTGTATTTATGATTGGATGCATCTGATCTCACCGAAATTACGGTGCATACAAGGAGCAAAACAATGGCGAACCACCCTCTCATCATCATTTTCACCTTCACTTCCATTTTTGTCTCACTACTGCTACTTATGACAGACGCACGCACTCGTTAATTATTCAGTGCAACAAATATAATGTATACGTACATATGAATAGAGATCTCAATATCCTTTCCCCGCTATGAATAATATGTATTAAAATAAGCCCGGCCCGTTTGAAAGGACGGGTACAAATACAACAGTTGACAAATGAAATTGGTTACGGATTAGGCAGGGAATTTGGACTTGGAACCGAACTGGGCTAAACCTAGGCCTAACTATAGTCTTAACTCATTTCATTTTTTCCTTTTTTTTTCTTTTTACTTTTTGGCCTTCTGGTCTCTTGAAAGATTCCGTGAGGGATAATTGAAAGTGAAGATTTCGTAAATAAGAGTTTAAGTTTCACTAATTTCAAATTTAAGAATTTAAGTTTAAAATTTTAAATCTCAGATTTTTTTAAAATTTTATTTATAAATCAATTAACTAAACATATGACACAAATTCAATATAATTGGTCACAAATCACAAATTTATATGTCACAAATTATTTTACGTTTGCAATTCCAAAATTTTNAATTTCATATAATTGGTCACACATTGTTAATTGATTACAAATCACAATTTTTATATGTTACAAATTATTTTACAGTCACAATTCAAAAAAATTATAGGTTACAATTTGTATATCGATCACAAATCAAAAATTTATACGTCACAATTTATTCATCAATCACAAATCTATCAATATAATTAGTCACATTATATTTCAGTCATAAACAAAAATTCTATATGTTACAAATTATTTTACGTTCACAATTCAAAAAATTTATAGGTCACAATTTGTTCATCGATCACAAATAAAAAAATTTATTCGTTACAATTTATTTATCGGTCACAAATCACAAATATTAGAAGTCACAACTTAGTAGACGGTCACAAATTGTTAAATTATCGATTACAAATTAAAAAATTTTTAGGTCACACATTATTTCTTGGTCACAATTTATCTTTTTTATTAGTCACGTATTGTTTATTGGTCACAGATTAACCAATTTAATGGTCACAATCGACCAAATAATTTGTGATCACAACCAACACTTGTGACCACCACCGCACCACCACCTCCCGCGACACCATCACCTCCTGACAGCAACACAATCACCTCAAACTAATCAACACATCACAGAAAAACACCACCACATTATCACGCCATTCCACCACCATCGTGACAAAACCATCGTCGTCGTCGCCACCACCAACAAAACCACATCCACCACCACCTCGCACCACCCCACAATCTCACCAACACCGCCCCACATCACCGCTGCCAACACGACCACCACTTCCTCAAATCCATTACCGTCAACACCACCACCATTTACACTCTACCACCGTCGACCGCAACGTGCTGCACCCAACATCTACACCACATCGCACCCCAACGCACACCACCACCTCGCATCACCACCACCACCCATCCTACAACTAAAAAAAAAAAATCCCCAACCCTACCATCATCTCCGTCGTCTTCACCGACCACCACACCACCACCATTAAAACTACAGATTCACCACCACGCCAACAACAAAAAAAAACCTCCAGATCGGCAACCATTGCACCCAACCCTAACCACCGCACCCAAACCACCGCACACCTCATCAAAAAAAAAAAAGACGAACCACCACCGCACAGATCGCAGCAGCGTCGACCGGCCTCGCAACG